>JAUCBJ010002994.1:0-42102 GCA_032718475.1 Nemertoderma westbladi | reverse complement strand
AGGGACAAAGTCAAACAATGTGTCTATTATTTGATGTAATTCACGTGCTGCTCGAAGGGCGCAAATACATATATCGAAGGGTCAAAGCAAAACTCACGTGCTGCTCGAAGGGACAAAGTCAAACATTGTGTCTATTATTTGACAATCTCACGTGCTGCTAGAAGGGCGCAACTACATATATCGAAACAAGCCCCTGTCTTGTATTTTAATTATATCAGAAATCGTTGCCTTCAGTACAAATATCTAAAAATTCATTCACCTGAAGTATGGGTAACATTATAAATTCGTTTTTCGCACAGTAGAGTTAACTAAGCAAATACCCTCCAGGTTGACTGAATGATTTTATTAATGTTTGCCATGCATAATGTACTATATTTGCGTCCCATGACCCACCCCATTGAACAGTTTGGCTTACATCTGATAGAAAGTAATCCCAAATTAACTTCCCTCTACGAAAATTATTTTAATTAAATACATACAACATAGCAGTCAACTCTGCAGTCAACAGTACACAATAACTAAAATGGCATTCAGCTTACCAGCTATTCGCATTTAAGCTAATAGATATTCGATTTCATTCGATTCAGTGAGTGTGTGAGGGCTATTGGGAGAGCAATCAGCTTATGATGTAATACATTAGAATACCACGGCTTTTGTTTGCTTACTGTCTGAGTTGTAGAGTGAGGAGAAAACTTGGCAGAGAAAGCATTTCCTTGTTAGGTGGCCATTCCTATTGTAATATCATTACTAGGCTATCTCTATTCATTTTTCATGAGTGCCAGCTGGTGTTTTTATCATTGCGCCTATGGCGTTTTTTCGTTTATGTCCATTTTTCGAGCCCACGGCTCATGGACGAAATAGCGGAACATACCAGGGACCTTAGAATCGCGGTATCCAGCCGCTGTGAAAATTTCATCAAAATCGTTAGAGTAGTTTTGGCTATAGATTAACCAGCCAGTCAGCCAGTCAATCAGCCAACAATTCTTAGAGTAATGAACCTCTCGGTTCCTAATTAAAGCGGGAAATTTGAATTCACCAAAGAGCAAACCTGTTTTTAACGACTAACTGACTTATGCATGATAGAAGCAGTTCAAAGCAGCAAAGATCCTTAGATCCTACTGCAGTACTGTACCAAGACCAACCCTACCGGTTGCCGGTATCTTACTGTCTTAGAATTATGGGTGCCAAAAGTGTACACTTTCCGTATCATCCTTAGTTTTAAAATTATTATACCGTAGGCCCTACTAAAATCGATATAAATCTGTTAAAAAGGTACTTTTCTGCTTTTGTGGTACCGGTCTGCCGGTCAGCCGGTAGCGGTAAGTAAAGTACCGGTATCTGGTATATTCTGATATTATTACTGTATTATTATTAAATTTAATACTGGCTGCTTGTGATTGGCTAATGGCTATCCCAGTAATAGTTTTCTTTTCTTGTTTAATTAATTAGTACATTATTAATCTAGTACAGCAGTAATTCATACAGCCATAACCCACCGATTTTAGGTTTTTCAGTCGACAGTGGACACGGACTGACGGACAGTACGTGCTTTCTATTATAAATGGAACATCCAAAGGGAAAATTTGATGCTCAGCTGAGTAATATTTATATCGGTGTAGATGTGGGTAGTGGGAGTGTACGATCTGCGATAGTAGATGGAACAGGGACTATTCTAAAAACATCAGAATCTCCAATTGATACGCACAATCCGGCCCCGGATTACTATCAACAGTCGTCCAGTAATATATGGGAGGCAGTGGCCAGTTGTGTGCGCACCGTCATCTACGGGATAGAACCACACCGAATCCGATCCGTTGGGTTCGACGCCACCTGTTCCACCGTGTTCCTCGGAAGGGATGAAACACCCCTGAGTATTTGTCCCAACAGTACTGCGTGTTATGATACCATAATGTGGATGGACCACAGAGCTGTCAATCAAGCTGCTCGTATAAATGCAACCAAAGACGATGTGTTGCAGTACGTTGGAGGTTGTGTGTCGCCTGAAATGCAAAATCCTAAAATACTTTGGGTGAAAGAAAATCTCCCACGAGTTTGGGAGAATGTTTCACATATATTCGAACTTCCGGATTATTTAACCTTTAAAGCCACTGGGAAGCTGACTAGATCTATTTGCAGTTTAGTTTGTAAATGTAATTACGTTGCCAATGAGACCAAACCAAGGGGTTTCTGGCCTGAGGAATTTCTAAAACGAATTAATTTGGAGGACTTATCTGGGAATGATTATAGGAAGATAGGTTCGCCCTCGGATGTTGGGTTGCCCGGGGAAGCTGTGGGCGGTCTGTCTGCGCAGGCGGCGGTAGATTTAGGTTTACCTGAAGGGGTGACCGTAGCTGTGTCCCTGATAGACGCTCACGCTGGCGTGGTCGGGCTTATTGGGGCGACAACATCTGGCGAAAACGGGTCCACGGTAAACAATGCGTCCCCGCTAGCGAATAGGATGGGGATTATCGCGGGTACCTCGACCTGCCATATGCTTGTGAGCGGTACTCCGCTACTGGTCCCGGGCGTCTGGGGACCATTCCTGTCCTCCATTGTCCCCAACCTGTGGTCCCTCGAGCCCGGACAGAGTGCTGCCGGTAAGCTGATAGACCACGTCATAGACATACATCCAGCTAGTCGGATTGACCAACCAGAAATATCTACTAAATATCTCAACCTCCATCTCGACCTTATGGCCTCGCGGTCTGGTAATCCAGACGCAACGAAACTTACTCGTGGTCTACATGTGTGGCCCGACTTCCATGGCAACAGGTCTCCCATCGCGGACCCCTCGTTAACCGGAATGGTGTGCGGACTAACTCTGTCCAGCGATGTGGACAATCTATCTCTACTATATCTTTCCACGGTACAGTCCTTAGCCTATGGAAGTAAACATATACTGAATACGTTAACAGATAGTGGCCATACGATTGGGGATGTATTTATGTGTGGAGGGTTGTCTAAGAATCGTTTATACGTACAAACACACGCAGACGTTTTGGGTATACCTATAGTCTTACCGAGAGAGAGCGAGGCCGTTTTATTAGGTTCTGCTATTATTGGTGCCAGCGCTTGCGGTGACTTTCCCAGTATCGTCGTTGCCATGGCCTCTATGTGCGGTGCGGGAGAGGTCGTTAGGCCTAGACCGGTACATGCAGAGTACCACGCCAAGAAATACAAAGTATTCATTTCTTTGGTTGAAGATCAACTCAAATATCGGAAAATAATGGCAGAATAATTATTAATTATCTTATTTTGAAGTTAAGGGTAAATAATCATGTCATCTTCAACTTTGGAATTAAACTGAACAACTTTCTATACAGTAACTTGTGGTGATTGGGGTTGGTTACGCTGATGATTGGTGTGAATTATTATTTATAATGTGGTGTTTGAATGACCTGCAATCTGCAGCTATTTGTTTTTGGATTTCCGTGATCGGGACCGGGATTATCACTCTTGGGATCCCGTTTTTCTGGATCGGGATTGCAATTTTTGATTAAATTCATAATATAGTTATTATTATATATGTGGCTGGTTTTGGGTAATTAGACAGATGAAGTTAAATTAAAACTATTTTGCAGTTGTTTACAATTACAATTGTTTTTATTATCAATTTGGCTAAAAAATGACGGAAGAGAAGCATTTTGAGTGTCGCTAAAACGATAAATAATATTTCTTAGTAAAATGCGTAATGCGTTTAGAATTTAAACCTTCTCGCGCAAAATTGTCAGACAATATGTAATAATCAAAATAGTAATTTAAGACTGCTATCAAGGAATTACACAGCTGGAAGTTTCGCTTCTGCGGTTTTAATTTCCGATGTCAGTTTCCATGTTTGTCGAAATCTAGTCTGGGTATCTGTCGGATTGTTTTCTGCTATCACTACTCACGTTTGTTGCTATCATTGGAAAATTTCTAAATTTCCCTAAAGAACATTTGTACCAAGTTTGGTTAGATTTTATCAATGAACATCTGAGTTATTAACGTTTAAATACTCGGATTTACAGACACACCTATTGCGAACGTCACGGTTCCTGTATTCTAGGTTACAAATTTTCCTAAAAATTGTTGATTTTTATCACCAAATTAAATACTGTACCTCTACATTATTGGATGGATAATAAAACAGCTGAGATATTTTTTTAGCCCTGACCTTGCTTACACTGCGTGTACGGGTCTTTGTTCAAAAAATAGATGCGAACTTTGTTCCAATAGTTGCGAACTTTGTTCCAATAGTTGCGAACTTTGTTCCAATAGTTACGAACTTTGTTCCAATAGTTGCGAACTTTGTTCCAATAGTTACGAACTTTGTTCCAATAGTTGCGAACTTTGTTCCAATAGTTACGAACTTTGTTCCAGTAGTTGCGAACTTTGTTCCAATAGTTACGAACTTTGTTCCAATAGTTGCGAACTTTGTTCCAATAGTTACGAACTTTGTTCCAGTAGTTGCGAACTTTGTTCCAATAGTTACCAACTTTGTTCCAATAGTTGCGAACTTTGTTCCAATAGTTGCGAACTTTGTTCCAATAGTTGCGAACTTTGTTCCAATAGTTGCGAACTTTGTTCCAATAGTTGCGAACTTTGTTCCAATAGTTGCGAACTTTGTTCCAATAGTTGCGAACTTTGTTCCTATAGTTGCGAACTTTGTTCCAATAGTTGCGAACTTTGTTCCAATAGTTACGAACTCTGTTCCAATAGTTGCGAACTTTGTTCCAATAGTTGCGAACTTTGTTCCAATAGTTGCGAACTTTGTTCCAATAGTTACAAACTTTGTTCCAATAGTTACGAACTTTGTTCCAATAGTTGCGAACTTTGTTCAAATAGTTGCAAACTTTGCTCCAATAGTTGCGAACTTTGTTCCAATAGTTGCGAACTTTGTTCCAATAGTTGCGAACTTTGTTCCAATAGTTACGAACTTTGTTCCAATAGTTGCGAACTTTGTTCTAATAGTCACGAACTTTGTTCCAATAGTTGCGAACTTTGTTCCAATAGTTACGAACTTTGTTCCAATAGTTACGAACATTGTTCCAATAGTTGCGAACTTTGTTCCAATAGTTGCGAACTTTGTTCCAATAGTTGCGAACTTTGTTCCAATAGTTGCGAACTTTGTTCCAATAGTTGCGAACTTTGTTCCAATAGTTACGAACTTTGTTCCAATAGTTGCGAACATTGTTCCAATAGTTACGAACTTTGTTCCAATAGTTGCGAACTTTGTTCCAATAGTTGCGAACTTTGTTCCAATAGTTACGAACTTTGTTCCAATTGTAGCGAACATTGTTCCAATAGTTGCGAACTTTGTTCCAATAGTTACGAACTTTGTTCCAATAGTTGCTAACTCTGTTCAAATAGTTACGAAATTTTTTCCAATAGTGGCGAACTTTGTTCCAATAGTTGCGAACTTTGTTACAATAGTTGCGAACTTTGTTACAATAGTTACGAACTTTGTTCCAATAGTTGCGAGCTTTGTTCCAATAGTTGCGAACTTTGTTCCAATAGTTGCGAACTTTGTTCCAATAGTTGCGAACTTTGTTCCAATAGTTGCGAGCTTTGTTACAATAGTTGCGAACTTTGTTACAATAGTTGCGAACTTTCTTCCAATAGTTGCGAACTTTGTTACAATAGTTGCGAACTTTGTTCCAATAGTTGCGAACTTTGTTCCAATAGTTGCGAGCTTTGTTACAATAGTTGCGAACTTTGTTCCAATAGTTGCGAGCTTTGTTACAATAGTTGCGAACTTTGTTACAATAGTTGCGAACTTTCTTCCAATAGTTGCGAACTTTGTTACAATAGTTGCGAACTTTGTTCCAATAGTTACGAACTTTGTTCCAATAGTTGCGAGCTTTGTTACAATAGTTGCGAACTTTGTTACAATAGTTGCGAACTTTGTTCCAATAGTTGCGAGCTTTGTTACAATAGTTGCGAACTTTGTTACAATAGTTGCGAACTTTGTTCCAATAGTTACGAACTTTGTTCCAATAGTTACGAACTTTGTTCCAATAGTTGCGAACTTTGTTCCAATAGTCGCGAACTTTGTTCCAATAGTTGCGAACTTTGTTCCAATAGTTACGAACTTTGTTCCAATAGTTGCGAACTTTGTTCCAATAGTTGCGAACTTTGTTCCCATAGTTGCGAACTTTGTTCCAATAGTTACGAACTTTGTTCCAATAGTTGCGAACTTTGTTCAAATAGTTGCTAACTTTGTTACAATAGTTGCGAACTTTGTTCCAATAGTTACGAACTTTGTTCCAATAGTTGCGAGCTTTGTTCCAATAGTTGCAAACTTTGTTCCAATTGTTGCGAACTTTGTTCCAATAGGTACGAACTTTGTTCCAATAGTTGTGAACTTTGTTCCAATAGTTACGAACTTTGTTCCAATAGTTACGAACTGTGTTGCAATAGTTGCGAACTTTGTTCCAATAGTTGCGAACTTTCTTCCAATAGTTGCGAACTTTGTTCCAATAGTTGCAAACATTGTTCCAATAGTTGCGAACGTTGTTCTAATAGTTGCGAACTTTGTTACAATAGTTGTGAACTTTGTTCCAATAGTTGCGAACTTTGTTCCAATTGTTGCGAACTTTGTTCCAATAGTTACGAACTTTGTTCCAATAGTTGCGAGCTTTGTTCCAATAGTTGCGAACTTTGTTCCAATAGTTGCGAACTTTGTTCCAATAGTTGCGAACTTTGTTCCAATAGTTGCGAGCTTTGTTACAATAGTTGCGAACTTTGTTACAATAGTTGCGAACTTTCTTCCAATAGTTGCGAACTTTGTTACAATAGTTGCGAACTTTGTTCCAATAGTTGCGAACTTTGTTCCAATAGTTGCGAGCTTTGTTACAATAGTTGCGAACTTTGTTCCAATAGTTGCGAGCTTTGTTACAATAGTTGCGAACTTTGTTACAATAGTTGCGAACTTTCTTCCAATAGTTGCGAACTTTGTTACAATAGTTGCGAACTTTGTTCCAATAGTTACGAACTTTGTTCCAATAGTTGCGAGCTTTGTTACAATAGTTGCGAACTTTGTTACAATAGTTGCGAACTTTGTTCCAATAGTTGCGAGCTTTGTTACAATAGTTGCGAACTTTGTTACAATAGTTGCGAACTTTGTTCCAATAGTTACGAACTTTGTTCCAATAGTTACGAACTTTGTTCCAATAGTTGCGAACTTTGTTCCAATAGTCGCGAACTTTGTTCCAATAGTTGCGAACTTTGTTCCAATAGTTACGAACTTTGTTCCAATAGTTGCGAACTTTGTTCCAATAGTTGCGAACTTTGTTCCCATAGTTGCGAACTTTGTTCCAATAGTTACGAACTTTGTTCCAATAGTTGCGAACTTTGTTCAAATAGTTGCTAACTTTGTTACAATAGTTGCGAACTTTGTTCCAATAGTTACGAACTTTGTTCCAATAGTTGCGAGCTTTGTTCCAATAGTTGCAAACTTTGTTCCAATTGTTGCGAACTTTGTTCCAATAGGTACGAACTTTGTTCCAATAGTTGTGAACTTTGTTCCAATAGTTACGAACTTTGTTCCAATAGTTACGAACTGTGTTGCAATAGTTGCGAACTTTGTTCCAATAGTTGCGAACTTTCTTCCAATAGTTGCGAACTTTGTTCCAATAGTTGCAAACATTGTTCCAATAGTTGCGAACGTTGTTCTAATAGTTGCGAACTTTGTTACAATAGTTGTGAACTTTGTTCCAATAGTTGCGAACTTTGTTCCAATTGTTGCGAACTTTGTTCCAATAGGTACGAACTTTGTTCCAATAGTTGCGAACTTTGTTCCAATAGTTGCGAACTTTGTTCCAATAGTTGCGAACTTTGTTCCAATAGTTGCGAACTTTGTTCCAATAGGATGCGAACTTTATTCCAATTAACCCCAACCTATAGGTTTTTAATAATTAACATAAGAATACCGACATAACAATAAGATATTACGATTGCGAATAGATATACCAACTACAGTATTTCCTTCAGTATTGTAGACCATAACTTATCTGATTAAGCCTATAATGTGAGGCAAGACGTATAGTCTAGAGACTACAGTGTGTGATGCTATTTATAGAGAATGGACAAGTTGCGTCCTGATCATGTAAGCTTGCATTTAACACACGGCTTAAGTCTCAAAGTACTTATTTGTAAATTGCTAGACCCTGGCGGCATATGTATTAGGCCTAATTAAGAATGAAGAAGAACAGTGGTAGACAGCTGCAGTGTAATATTGCCCTAGGTTGATTCCGTCAGTCCGTTTAACAGGCCAATGAGCACAGACGTGTTCCCTATCTTTCTAAAAGTAACCAATGTTTCCTGACTGTCAAAACTTTATTATATTTTGCTTAAAACTTTGGAACAAAGTTCGCAACCATTGGAACAAAGTTCCCAGTTGAACTACTCTCATTAGAACAAAGTTAGCGTAACCCTAACACTGCCGCGCGTCCGAATTCAGTAAACCTAATTCGTTGTGGTAGTTAGTCTTACTGGCACTACATGAATTATTCCACGATAACGAAATTACATTTCGCAATTTTCAGAATCACAACGATGGAAATGTATCTTCCTCAAAAGTATATACAATGCGTTTGGTGTGAGGGGAAATACAATTCTATGTATATTTAGTTAGGAAATCCAAAAAATTTGTTAACATTTAATTTCATTACTGTGTATTTATTGTTTAAAAAATCGTTACGGTAATTACTGCGGAAAATGAATATAAAAACTGGGAGTTTTGTAAACAAGTATTGGTGCTAATCGGAATTGTAAACTTACTTGTAGTTCCTAATATTTGCTGCTCACTTTTATTAAACTATTATAATTAATAAATTTCGCAATTGCGAGTTTCAAACGTTTCTTTCTGATCGTAACGGTAATTAGAAAACTAAACGTCACGGAATTACTGTGCGATAGTTTGTAGTCTTCTGTGATGTTGCAGATATTCCATTGGTTGGCGAAACGGTAACTGTGGTAGATTATTGAAATTAAATATCTGATGACGGTATGTATAGTAGAACTTGTAATACCAAGAAAAATACAACATTTTCGTATGGGAATTACAAATTTCGCAAGGTTGTTTCTATTTTTTTTTAATTGAAAAAAAAAACATAGAAATCACAAGATTCTGTGATACAACCATTTTTAAAAAACTAAATGTTTACAGTTTCGACCCATGGGAAAAAATTTGAATTAGATAAAGTTACTTTATTTTTGTTGCTTGGTTGACATTTTCGTGGAATTCATGACTATCAGACACACCACATATCCAAGTCTATCGGTACATCCTGGAAACGAAACTTTAATCATATTTATTGGCCCGGGGGGTTGGGGTCTGTAATGAATTATACAATTCATTTTCCAAGTTCCAAAAAATTGAGATAAATCAACTGAAACTAATAATTAATATTATTATGCAGGTGGTTTACTTCTGATTAAATATTGCAAATTAGCAGAATGGTAATAACGGCATTATAGCATTAAGTTTAACAATCATTCATTCATAATTAATGGTTCCCTAATTCGTAGGAATTAGAGATCCAGAGATGATCTTATCTGGGAGGATAAGTCATTCCAGAATCCGACAAGGTTGCACACAGTTGACTTAGTCCTGTCATTGTGTGTGTGAAAGTTATAAGGATAATAATATGATTGGTCAGAATGGCTGCAAAAGGAATCATATCATATGTTTTCATCAATGTTTTCATAAGTTGTTGCATTACTTGGTTTCTTGTTAAAAAAATTTATATAGCATTTGTGGGAGCAAGGAATTTGGTGTGGGGGGGGGGGGGGGGGGGGGGGGTGGGGGATGTCTGAATAACTGTTTAATAATACTACAGTATAGTTCAGAGTTATAAAGGATGTCTATTGGGACGTTGGTCTGGCTAAATGTTTGTAGTGCCATATCGTGTAACAATATATATTTATGGAAATACAGGTGTTGGTTATGAGGTTTTATTAACATTAAGTAAGTTATCTCACATCTTATCACAGGGTCTATATGAGATTTATAGGGTAGGCCTATGCTTACTAAATGGGATTCTGTCCACTACTTGTATATTGAATTTTTAAGGTTACTGGTTTGCTTTCCCTCCAGGGTGACTTGGCAATGGGGTTTGTAGCTCGGGCTTCTTATAAGGTACGTTCTATTAAGTGTGTTCAAGTCAGGTTAAGGGTAATATACTGTACCTACAATACACCCATTTGCTATAAGGTTAATTTTCAAAATTAAAAAAAAAAAAATAAGGTTAATTTTATGGTTTCAAGGTCTCTTCTGGGAGATACTGTTTATGTTAATTAATGGGATATGTTGTTCACTATAAGATAAACAATTCACCAGGTTTGATTATGATTGATCTGACAGGATACCATAAACATGTCTAATTATATCATAATATACTAGACTGCCTGGTATGCCTGGTTGTATGGTTGCATGGTTGTATGCCTCGTGTAATCGGTGTGAGTGTCTCAATAGTTATCTGTGTACTGTGTGTGAAATAGTGGTGGTCAACGTATGCGGGTCCTCTGACCCATGACCGTCATGACCATACCCGGGCCAGGTATGGCATGAAGGTGGTTTGTACTCGCGTACCGCCGGCACCCACAACCTGCACGTATACTGAGCGGCCCCGAGGCTGACCTCTCAGTATATGGATTCTATCGCCACCTCAGTAACGAGCATGCATCACGCAGACTTCAAGAAACAGATGGGATTGGAAGATGCAAACCAATAATGACTTGCATCAACCAAACAAAATGCATCCCGTCTAATGTAATACACATTCGTATAAGCAGACAAATCACAATCACTAGTCGTGCGATGTGTGAAATGTTATCCCGATCCGCAACCTGGGAAACGGCCCCAAAGAGCAGTTTACTCTGCTAAGGGAAGTTTAACAAGTAGTATAGTTAATAATAGTTATTTGTATGTTGAAATATGCTAATCAAAATTTGTCAACTCCAACGCCTAGCGGTTCATCGGCACACCACACCGCACACATTATAAAGTGCCGTTTGGCCGTAGACCTACTGTAGTTTACAGTAGTTTAACGAGTTCGGGTTATGGGTGTGGGGTGTGTTGACAATGTAATGACCGCTCACTGTCTAGCAAACACTATATAACTATAGGCTAACATAAATAACTACAGTGTGCATATACTCAGCTGTATACCGGACCACCGGTGCGGTAGCAGTTTAAATGAGTCCTTCATCTAAACTACCCTTTGGTTCCGGTAAACACAGCTTAGTTGTGTTACCGGTGTAAAAGGCTGAGATAACTCCCCGCAAAAAATGACTCCCCAGTATTCTCAGCCTAGGCTGAGAACACTCCCCAGTTTTCTCCTAGATTTCTTAATTAACGGAAAGGAGCAGGTTACAGTGGCGGAGTTTTCTAACCAAAACAATAAACGATACCTAAATAACATAGGTTACAGTTTTATTTTTGCAACATACGAAAATAACACAGGTACGGTTATGAATTATAATTCAATTATGGGAGTCATCTGTCATCTCAGCCTAAGGGGAGTCATCTCAGCCTAATGGGAGTGTTCTCAGCCTAGGCTGAAACGACTGAGGAGTGTTCTCAGCCTAGGCTGAGATGACTGGGGAGTCATTTCAAGCATTGCTGGTACAGCGGTATCTTTGTAACATACAGACTTTGATATACTGTACAGTTGTAGTGATCTTAATTTCGCGGATATTAAATCGTTGTCCCCAAGTTTATGTAGTTTAATAAAAATAGTCAGGTTTTTTTTTATCATGGGACCAGATGACGATTTAATTATTTGTAATCATGATCGTGGGCTTTTATCCGTGGTAGAGTTTACGACAGGATCATTTTGGGAATTTTTTAGTAAATCATCTGTATATTTGAGTCAGCTTTACTGTCATAACAGAGATTTAGTGACTTTTCCAAAATTTTATGGGTTATTATCCAACAGAGCAAACCTCCTTTATTTGGCTATGTTAGTTTTCGTGCTGTGGTCCCTTTCTGGCACCATGTCCCCAGTGTTTTCGTCATAAAATTTTATAGTTCACTGTGTCAACCATTCACTAAAGTTAATACACCTATATTTGCGGTATATACTGTGTAGCGGTGTTTTGGATGCTGATCACTATTATAGAACTCAAATATCCATTCGAGAACATTTTTGGTAATTTTGAATGTGCCCCCTGGGGCACGAAAATAACAAGTACCGGTAGTGGAAATATGATATTACGTTTAATTATGGGGTACCAGATGGCTCCTAAAATGATCTTTGCATTACCAGAAATATTTTTAACTACTGTAGTTTCATCGTGATCAGCGACCCCGAAATCCCTTTTTAAAACAAAGACAAAACTTTTTAGTTTGGTTAATGAATCCGTGGCTATGACCTGCTATAGATACGACCCGCTAAGCTGCTGCAAAGGCCCTAAATTTAGTAGGCCAGTTATTTATCTTGGATAGAATCCCTGAAACAACATGTCTAGCTCGTCGAAAGTACTGGTCCCTAACTAAAATTATTTCCTCTTTCAGGTGAGACAAATAAAAATTTAATAGTTCCAGTAGTTTTCGAGATACAGTATGAGGAGTTCCTGCACCCATGCCATAACAGCGCCTTTCGGAATTGAAAAAATACTCAAAATACACCACCCTTCAAAGACTTTGGTATAGCCATACTATGCCTTTTTGGTTTGTTAAATTTATTATTAGTAATCGAAAGTGAGATTAGAAGCAAAATTGAATCTTTTATTTTTTAATAGACACTAAAACAGCAATAAAAGTGCAAGTAGCTCAAAATTTTCAAATAGCCAAAGGTGGTAAATTTACCCTGTAATTTAAAAACTGAGGTTTTTTGGCAATGGTTTTATAAAATTGTGTTATTTTCGAAATGGCCAATGTTTCAGTTGGAATTTCGAAGTGTCAGTGAACTTGTACAGTATCTTTATTTCAGTACCTACTGCAGTGAGCTGGTCCAGTCTAGTTTAGTATGTATGTATGTATGTTTGTTGACATTGAAATTGGCATGAAAATTTTTTTGTAAAGTCTGATTTCACCGGTACCTGTCATCCGAAATATAGATTACAGTATGAGATATTGTTGGATGCAGGTCACCAAACTGTACAATCACATTAAAAAAAAGGCGAATCGGTTCTCAAGATATCATCAAATCCTACATTTAATTAGAAGATCATTAGGGCTTACTTGTTGCGGGGTCAAGTTATGTGCCGCTATATAACTCTGTCAAAATGTCCTTAGTGGCTGACGTTCTTCTGATAGCCAGCTTGCTGGCTCTCTAGTGTAATACATAGATAAAGTGGAGTGTAAACGCTACGCCGACAATGGACTACCGACAACCAACGCCGACAACTATTTTTAAAGCTAATTAAGGTTATATATTAATTAAGGGAAAGGAACAGTTAAGTGGAAGGTTATTCTAACCAAAACAATAAACGAGAGTCACGAACTCAGGTTACATTTTCATATTTGCTGTTGTCGGCAGTGGTTGTCGGCTGACGGTTGTCGGCGTAGCGTTTACACCTGATAAAGTGGTGGGTGACCTCTGTGCCTTTCTTACATAACGCCCTTCTTACAGCACTGCAGTGGCATCGTTGTGTCCAGTGTAGAGCTACACTTTACACTGCAGGTTAAACTGGTAACTGTTAACAACTGGTAACAATTTGACTTTGTTCTTCCTTATAAGTTTTAATTTATTCTACGTAATGCGATTAATTCCAATTTAATTTAATAATGAAAACTCCAAAGATTATTACTATAGTGTTGCTATAAATGCAAGTAATTTTGTTTGTAACAGAGCCAATATTATATATTATTATTTATAACTTACCAGACTAGGTCACTATTCTATTTTATATCTTGCTAACTATTTATAACATACCGGTACAGATCGGGAAACATCCGCAAAGTTAGACATCAACTTATTCTATTGCACTCTCTCTTACGGGATGTGCAAACCGAAAGTCTCATTTCTTTGTCCTACATCACTGTAGGTATTAATTGAATATGGTATGCGAAAACGCCACACTACACCCTATGTTTGCGACATTTGTACAGAAACGTTATATATAGCCACTATTGTTAGAAATACAGTACTTTATATACCAGTTTAATGCAATCAGAATTTTTGCTGCAGCCATGAATAACGTCAATATTGCTCCTTATTCTTAACCAGATTATAATCTTATTTGGCCCCACCATGGCGCAGTGATTTAATCTTTAATCAGCTGCCCTGAATTCATAATTCTTGTTCCAGAGGTTGGAGGTAGTGGGTTCGTGCCATTTTTATTGGTGATAAACAAATACAGTATTATTGACCACTTCGACTAATTTTATTTATATTAAATCTTCAACACAAGTCTGGGGTACATGAAAATTTGCCCTATTTACTAATTATATATGTGCGCTATTTCTCGCCCTGACTGCGAGGCACGCCCCAAGAGTAAACCCGCCACCCCTCTCAAATTTTATTAATGGTATTTTACATAATTCTACATCGTCCTATTCTCTAACTAATTGACTGTTACTAATTGACTTATATAACGCCCTTATTACAACACTACAGTGGCATCGTTATGTCGTTACACTACACCCTATGTTTGCGACATTTGTACAGAAACGTTATATATAGCCACTATTGTTAGAAATACTTTATATACCAGTTTAATGCAATCAGAATTTTTACTGCCATGAATAACGTCAATATTGCTCCTTATTCTTAACCAGATTATAATCGTATTTGGCCCCACCATGGCGCAGTGATTTAATCTTTAATCAGCTGCCCTGAATTCATAATTCTGGTTCCAGAGGTAGTGGGTTCGTGGCATTTCGATTGGTGAGAAACAAATACAATATTATTGACCACTTCGACTAATTTAATTTCTATTAAATATTCAACACTAGTCTGGGATACGAAATCTAGGTGAGACTTCGCGAAACAGTACAAGTAGTGGACGTTGTCACTCCACCTAGCGGCTGACAGGGGAAATATAGAATATGTTTCCGTAGAATTTTAAACCTTTGATAGAATATGTACGTGTGTACCAGGTTTGGTTACATTGCATATCATCAATGTTTTACAGACTTCAAACATTCAAACATTTTAAATGAAGACGACAGACGGTTCACTAATTATACCGCTATACCAAGGTTCATCTAGACTTCCTAGTTCGCTTTACAATGTAAACTAAGCGAAGCGAGCGGAAATTTTTAAAAACTTGTTCACTGATTGGGTATGATCAAATTTGGGGCCCCTTTTAAGCTGGTGTCCCTAAACTAGGGGCGCCGCAGCCACCCCTGAGACCCCTGCTGTTTGCGCTTTGAAGACCTTTGACAGTTTAACCTGCCAAAATTAGAATGTCTTTTAGATGGTATATATTCTTTAGCTTTATGACGAGTATTTGACACACTACATTAGCCGAAGCCAGTCTATGCGCAATCATTCACCCGTTGGATATACCCGGGAGACTGAGTTCGGAGCTTAATGATTGATGGTGTAAGCCTACTGTATTATTCGACTGATCGTAATATATAATCTCTGACAAATATTATTCACTTTCGGGAAATATTAACAGTTCCTTTAGGACGTGGCGCTCTAAATATGTAAACAGAGTTATGACTTAAACTAGTCACAACGAAAAGGCTATAGATTAACGTATATGGCGCATTCTTTAGGAGATGCTTTGTTATCAGTTACACTCATACACAATGCTGCACAATACTGCACACTAATCTGCCGACCTTCACTAAATTTAGTCACGTATAAAGAGAGCAACAGACAATTTATGTTGGGCATATGAAATAGCATTAGATTCACTTCAAACCACTCAACATAGGTCGCAATCGTTTATCTGTAACCGGTCTCTCTAACCTTTAGTATATCAAGAAGGTGGGGTGTCTGACTATTGATCAGTATTCCGATATAATAATTCATCAACAAATATAACGAATAACCAACAGCAAAAGCAGTAATGTAAGATATGAATTGCATAGAATTAGTTTGGTTAGATTGTATGGAGTAAATAGGTTGATAACAGATATACGTTCTATAATTAAGCCTACTAATGTAAAGCTAAAGAACGCTGATACACGGAGGTGCTAAAAGCCGATGTTCTTAGGCTCTGAGCAAAAATAACACTGAACTACTGAGTTCTGTACACACCTCCAACACAGAGACAAAAAACGCTCTGATTGGTCAACCGAACAACGAGAGAACAAAGAAACAAAGAAACGTCGACGTGGCAATATCAGCTGTTAGCCGTCGTCATGGTAGCGACACTGTTTTCAAGAGTATCCAGCTTATCGCGTCACGAGATTGCGGATTATGTCCTCTAAAGTACAAATACAGTACAAATACAGAAGAAATGACTTTTATGTCCTCTAAAACACCAGTACAGCAAGGACACGGCCTTTTTATGCCTGTCAAACCAACTACAGAGTACTTTAAGGGAAAATAACCGGTTAATGACGCAAAAGCTTTTACACCGCTCCCAGAAAATGGGATTTAAGTCTATAAAATATAACAAATCACAGTTTCTAAAATATAAAGATACTCTAAACAGTTAGTCTTTCTTACGCAGACGGCGTTTACGCAGTTTTTTGAGGCTAGCAAGAGTCCTTTTCTCTTTGGGGCGAGCCACTTTACTAGGAGGGCTATAAATCCTGGGTGAAGGGTGCAATATGATTGCATCAGAAGGTGTAGGATTATGGTCGGGGTATCCGCCGTTTCGATATGCTTCTCCTCGAGCTGATTTTCCTCCGCTCGTAGCTGGATACGTTCATCCAAAAACTCTCGCAGAGAATGGGGTTGTCTAAGTTCGATATCTTCTTAGAGATTCTGGATTTCACAATCGAACTGAGATAAAGACAATTCGTTTATCGCTTGGACTTGCTGTTACAACTTACGTTTATCTGAACAAACGCAGGTTTCCTTTCTGATCTTTGTAGAATAGCGTTTAACTCGTTTGGTACAACGTTCTCCGCCACTTTGGTGACAGGTTATATCGTGTTAAGCCGGGACGATGGTAAGGGTTAAACGGCGATATTAAATGTCTGCGTCCCAATCCGGCTAGGTAGAATGGGCTAATATCTAGGAAGCCCACAACTGGGGTGCCACCGACTAATTGTTCAGGTAACACTAGATCCTTGAGAAGTGAGTACAGCTCGGGAGGATCCGTCATACTAATAGGATCAAGAGTCTGAGGTCTCACTAGGGAATGAGGAGCTCTGATCGAGTATTCCGAAACTCTGATCATTGGTTTATTTAAGGATCGTCTGAGTCGAACGAGCGTAGGTGATACATCGAACAAGTTTCGCTCGAAACTCCCGTAAGTATAGCGAGTAAAACCGTGTTTAAAGCAACGTCTCCGCGGATGTTTATATCTTTCCGTTTGTTGGTTGGGTCTTGGGCATTCATCGCAATAATACCAAAAACGCACGTCTTGTAGGGGAAATGCGAGTGATCTTTCTCCAGCTTACAATATTCCTCCATCCGCTCGAAGCCATCCGGTACAACAGGCCGCGACCGATCGGCGGTAAGATACATCATAGTGGAATAGAGCAGTTTGAGTCCTACCATGCGGTCATGATGTATACCTTGAGGATATCGAGTTTCTAGATTCTGTTGACTGGTAATATCGAGATAGGTTTCTCTCAAGAATTCCAGGTATTTGGTGAAGTCGCCGCGCCTATCCGGCTCCTCGACATCTGCACTTTCGAGTCGGTTTCGAATAGAATTTTCGTGTTCGAGTCTCAGTTTGTCGTTCCACTTCCGCTGGGTATGATATTTAAATAAACCATTTCCCTTTGGTGTCTATATCGTTCGTATCGTGTAGGTCGATAGGATGACCAGTAGTTAAGAAGTCCACATACGTACCACTACGATGCGTATAGCGAGCGGTGAATTTTCTATAGTCCAACTCACGCGTGAGCTTTTCTTGGGACATTGGCGGTTTGATATAACGACCACCGTCCTCCGCAGCAGCTGGACCAGCGTCGCCGCGTATCAAGCTATCAACAAACGCTTGTAAAGGTAGAGTATATCGCTCCCTGATACCAAGATCATCTTCTATCAACTCAATCCTATCTGCTATATAAGTTTATCCATATTATAATGAGTTTATATTTAGGCGAGCGGGCGTCGCTGCCTACCCCTCTCTGCCCCCGGACAGTGCGAGATCCTCAGCGCTGGTGTACCTTCGCCGATGTGCCTATCGCCAACGTCGTAGCTGCACAACGACTACAACAACCAGCACGAGCCACTCCACCGTCCGTCCCAAAGGCTTAGATATACTTCAGGTTCTTACTGGAGAGTTAGGGTTACTTTCACAATTGCGACTCGCTACTGTAAACACACCTTAGTAGTAACATTCACCTACAAACGCACAAATTCCACGTAACAGTCACAAATGGTACACATTCTATCACACATTCGGGTCATTTGTCCGTTAGTCAAGTGCCTTCCAGAATGTCACGTTGTTATTATGTATTCTTGGATACTAGCGGTGTGCTATTTATTCCGTATGCTATTCAATACGCATGCTTTCTATTGTTCTTTTAACTCACTTCTAATTCTAGCGTGGTTGTTGCCATGGTGACATTATGGAAAGCTAGCGGTAGAATTAGGGTAATTCTCATGCATACAGATCTGGGATGCTATTTAATAGTAATTCTTTAATGGTCAATATCCCCTTTATACATGATTCTATGAATTTTATCGGCTATTGACTATGCATTGGAGATTCTCGCACACAAATACATTTAATAGAGTGAATCTCCGCTCCCATGATCTATTAATTAATGGAATTTTGGGAATGTTATAAATTGTACAAACGACAATTTATTAAATTCATTGAAATATATGAATTTAAATTTATTCCCGTAAATTTTATTATTTAATGTTAAATAGACACAATTTTATTCCAGAACTTGTCTGGGGACTGGGATCCTTGATTCTAGGAATTTTGTCCTTTTAAGAGTATCGGTAAGTGCTACGATATCTTAATCGACTAGAATTTTAAAGGATCTGATATTTGACAGATTTTTGTAAATATTAATAATTAATATTTAAGATGGGCACCAGTTTATTCCAGAACTTGTCTGGGGACGTTAACCATTGATTCTAGAATTTTGTCTTTCAAGTATATCGGTGGGTGCCGCGATATCTTAATCGACTAGAATTACAGATGGTCAAAGGGTTTAACAGATTTATTTTGCGTTATACGCTACTGTTAAAGGGACATCACGCTACTATATGTATTATTTAATATACGGTATGAGAGCAATATCGCACGAAGCAATGTCAGTGTGAAGAGGCAAGTCGTTTCCAAGGTCTACCCAGAGCTTGGTTTAGCCGAGACACGAGGATCTGAACTTTGCATTCCTAATACTCTGCCTACCAATAATACTTAAATATAGTAGTGGCTTTATTGTACTTTAATAAGTACGGATATTTCATCTTACTGTAGTCACGTATTTATAATATGATACGGACAGTAAGGAAAGAGAAAAAGAATTATTTCTCGCCGTCGCACTAAATATATAATATACGTAATTAAATAATAAACGCGAATATATATTGCACTAATCTACTAAATAATCTCTAAAATACCATACTACTAAATAAAATTAAATAAAACGATTAAAATAAAATTACATGATAATACATACATAAATATAAAAATGAAACAAATACAAATATAAAGTAATATGGTCACACACCCACTCCATATGTTGTTACGTTATGGAGTCCCTAGATGTTTGAAGGATTAGGGAGGTGGTCGTGGGAAGAGAATCTTGCCTTCCACAGTTTCCGGAGAGTCCTCCATTCCCTTCCGGTAAACACAAACGACCGACTGGGTGATTGAGTCGCTGCATCCCGAATACAATTCCAGGTTTCCTCTTCGTCCTGGAATAGTGACGATAGAAACATCGCTCTAGGTACACGACGGCCTTACAAAGCCGATTCCAGGAGCTATAGTGGTCCGTCGCTCCCTGCAGGAGAGGTGAGAGTCCCTGCGAGACGTCTGATGTTCCAGAGCTCCAATCGCTCTCTCTGATCTTCATGAAGGATCCACTCGCGGTGGGGAGGTCCAGATCCACGGCGTCGTCCCTGGCAATATGTAATACCGACAGATCTATCCCGGGTTCAAATAACTCCGATCCACCCGTCCGGGTTTTAGGTTTGACTTTCTCCGCTCCCTTGGCTGGTCTAATCTCAGTCGGAGTAAAATGGGGAGGCCATTCATCCTCCTTACTCAGGAAGTCTGGTTCACCTAACCGGTCGGTAGTATCTGTCAGTTCTTGAGGAGTTGCTCCTCTGGAAGCGATGTCAGTTGGATTAAACTTCTTGGGGCAATATCTCCATTGATCTACTTTGGAGCTAATATCGTCATTATCTGAGGAGTATGGTGTTCCCTCAGTTGGGTCGTCTCCCTCACTAGTATCATCTTCCCATTCACTCACCTGGCAGACGCGATCTTGAAGCAGTCTTTCTCTGAGCGTTCTTCGGGAAGGTCCAGTAAGGTACCAACCTACTCTAGTTCTTACCGCATAGGTCTGAAGTGGTTGCGGTTGAGCAGGTCGTTTCTCCAATGTCTCCAGTGCCTCATGCGCGTTTTGACCGATTAATATTTGTACTCCAGGATAATCGGTGTCGAATCTAGGAATGTTAAGTTGTTGGGCATGATCATCTTCGTCCCAATTATAAGGTTCCACTTGGGTGGTAGCGAAGTTCTTTATTGCCACCATTTTGACTGACCTTATACTGTATTCTCCTAGTTTATCCTGTGGAGTGGACAACTCACCTATATAATAGTCGGCAGCCACAGCAGATTTACAAACCTGCATGATCCCTGACATGTTTAGCTTGGTTCGGAACTTGGGTTGTCCAGCAAAGATGTCTTCGGCTAGTTCTTTATCGATGAATGTTCCTGTGCTGCCGGAGTCCAGGAGGGCGTTCACTATATAGCTCTTCTGAGGTCCGTGGACCCGTAACTGGACTACAGGAAATTCTCGGATTCCTACATTTGAAGTTGGCGCTTTCCAAGATTGTTGTTGATCTGAAGTAGTTAGGGTGAGGTCGCTGTCTGTGTCTTTCTCATACATGAGTGCTCGATACACTGCGGTGGCGTTTATTAAGTAACAGGATTCGTTTTGGTTGGAGAATTCGTCCGTATAGAATCCTTCCATCTCAGATTGATCAGTGTCGTTCACATCACTGAATTGGACATGTAGTTCGGAATCACTCACCTGACTCGGACTATTTCGCTCGAATTCAGTGTGCAACAAGATATGATGTTTCGCACCGCACTTTGCACACCTTGCATCGGAGTAACAGGTTCGCCGTTGGTGTCCTCGTCTGAGGCAATTATAACACAACCGCTTATCCCACATGACTTCCCGTCTCTCTTTTAATGATTTCTTTAAGAATTCATCGCACATATTCAAGCGGTGGGGCCCGTCGCACAGCACACATTTGGGTTTGATGTTACTTACTTTAACATGTGCTGTGTGGTGCACGTTCGTTCTTTCCTCGGGCTTTCTCACCTGAATTCTCTTGGGAGACGTAGGAGGAGTTTTTCTTACCTGTTCTCTCCTGTCATTGGTTCGAGACTTGAATTTACTTACCTGGTCTTTAGGCGTTTTATTGACATAATAAGATCTTTCAGTGTCTTTCCCGCTATCCTCTCCTTGAGAAGTCTGGCTTTCGCCGTCGTCTGTATAACACACTGGTGTTACCCTTCTCCTAGAAACGGGTTTCTCACTTACCTTGTTTTCCAGTGTCTTCTCTCTGGACTGCCTTAGGAGCTGTAATTTCACTTCTCCATCTAAGAATGACATGAGATCAGCCATGGTAGGGTCTCGTCGTTGTTGTTCCATCATATATAACACTTTCTTATCCCAGCGTGTACCTACTCCACCCTTCGGTAAAGTAGAAGCCACTGCTCTAATAACCATAGCACTCTGATACTCATGAGACTTACCTAGCCAATCTAATTGTCTGCAGATCTCCTGAATCTCATCGGAAAACTCTATAATCCCGCTGCTCATAAACTTTCGGGGCGCTACCAACTTTGCATATAAATACCCAGCTATGTTATTCCTATTACCATACCTGATGTTTAGTGTATCCCAAACTTGTCTTAATCCGTCTGGATGTCCAATAAACTTTAACGCCATTAACTTGGGAGATCCTTCCAAGCACTCGATGAGGAATCTAAGTTTCTCTCCATTAGATAGCACAGAGTTCTGTATGTTATCCTTGTAATATTCATTAAAAGGTAACCATTTCATCTCATCTCCATTGAACTTGACGATCTCTCCCACCTTTACCGCTTGCCGGGCTTCGGTTCTAGCCATTTGACGCGTAAAACTTTCTTGGGCCATCGTGTTATTTAATATCGAGTTATCGGTATATAAATTTCTCGGATTATGATCAGGTCTATAGGGAATATCATTATCAACAGGTCTATAATTACCCTTAATAGGGTTCACTATAGGAGTTTCTACTTCGCTAGCAGTATAGATGCGTGTAGGCTCCACACCTTGCGCATGAGATACTTCAGACCTAACAGGTTGACACATTGTTACAGGGGGTGGTGGTATACCCCTTTGTGTATTTACTAATTTATCGCGTTCTAGCGCGATACTTTGCTGCACTTCTTGCAACTCTAGCCTACTTTCCCTTACTGTGCCTTTGAATTGCTGAACAGTCTCCTGCATCTGCCCGAGCAGGAGATCCATCCCCCGCCATCTCTCGTCCACCCATTCGACCGCCGAAGCGGGAGTCGCCAACGTTGTAGCGGGCGGACGAGGGACAACGGGCGACAAATCATGAATATTTCGCTCGGAGTCCAGGACCTGAACTGTCTCATGGGCTGTTCTGCTGGGCACAGGTAGCTTAGTGCTGTGCAAAGGGAATTGAGAGGTAGGTTCAGGGAGTACAGGTGTCTCTATCACCGGAGGGGTGATTTCAAGAACAGGCCTAATTATTTCAGGCTCATCTACTATAGTAGGGAGTCTTTCTATTGTAATTATTTGGTCTGTGGGTTCTGTACTACCTAAGTTGGTGTTATTTAGTTGCCTTCTAACAGCTGGAGGCAAATCAGGCAATTTCTGACGGTGGAATGTTCTTTTACGTCTGCTTAGACGAGATCTATTTCCTTTGCCTTCAGTATCGGTGGTATCGCCTTCCTCAGATGATGTATATCCCTGTCTTTTGGGAGTAGATCGATTCATCATCTGCATATTACTAGCTGTTAACTGTTTATTTATGCAGTCTTGATTCTCCTGAATGTTTTCCAATTCTAATTGGGTGATTTCTTCCGCCGCTCTACGTTCTGCTTCTGCCACTGCCACGTCCGCCTTTCTTTTCATTTCTGCTGCCTTTCTTTTCGCTTCTGCCTCTGCCGCTGCCGCTGTCGCTGCCGCTTTCCTTTCCATTTCATCAGCTTTACTTTCCTCTTCGGCTGCTTTCCTTTCCGCTTCGGCAGCTGCTACTGCTGCTTTCTTTCTGTCTTCTATACGTTTTTTCTTGACTTGTTCTTCTTGGACTCGTGTGATGCGGAGTTGTTCATCAAATTTAGCCTGGTTTGCCGCTAACATTTCCGCATCGATGGCATCCAACACAAGCTTGGTTCCTTCACTATTAGGGCTAAGCCCCTCCAGCCTTCTCCTCAACTCTTCATCTCCTACAAAGCGTTGATAGTCTGACAGATAGATGTCAATAGCATCCCTCTTATGCGGTTTCTCTGCTGTCACTTCGCTTTCTTCTTGAGAAGAAGTGGCGTCGGTTGATTCTTCATAGGTTGGCCGCTCATCATAAACCTTATCCACCATCTTCGCTCCGCGTTCGGGCGTCCGCTCATCAGTATCCGAACTACTGGAGCTATCGGGCCGCTGAAAACTAGGTTCTTGGCTAGGATGTTGCTGCTGTTTGACAGCTGCTTCTTGATCCTGCTTGACTTGGGCCCGAGTGCCGATGATAGACCTACGATGTTGGACTAGCCTAGGGTCTGAGATTACTACAGTAGGGATGGCCTTTCTTACAGCAGGAGGTGACTTAGACTTGGATCTAGGATGTTCTATACTTGGATCTGGGTCACTGATCTTTTTAAGACACTGTCTAACAGTCATTCTAACACTATCTAAGAGACTATCCGACAGTGATTGGGTCGTGTCAGACATGTTTGTTTACACAGTTGAATGCCTACGGCTATAAATACAGTTAAAGCAAGTCTAGTAAGTCAGTATCACTGTTAGCCTAATAATTAATTACCGATACTGCTACTCAGTGGAGCGTGATATATATATAATATATTAGAATACCGGTATGCTTATAGTATATATAAGTATTATTACAGACTAGGTTTTCACAGAAACCGGTATATAATTTTAGCACAAATATATATAAATATATAATAGGCCTATCGGGAATACCGGTATACAGCTTACAGTTTGTAGTATATATAATTCTGGACTAGAATTAATTACACGTACCGGTATAATTTCAGCCTAAATTTATAGAAATAAAGATAATAGGCCTATCGTAAATACCGGTATATCAATTATTTTGAATAATTGAATTTCTGAATTTTAGGGTTACTTGGTTACTTTACTTACTTTGTTACCGTTATTTGAGCAGTAGTCCAACTGATATTGAGACCTAATTGTTATATGGCAGGCCTACTATTTATAAATCGTTTGAGTTGATTTATAATATATATATACCCGTTTAATGGGTTTTGTCAATATTGAAATAAATGTTATTATTTCTGGGGAAGTCACTACACATAAGCTGTGCGCTCTCAGTGGAGTGCTACTTGTTAGACACTAAAACAAATAATTCTAATTTACCTAAGTTACTTATACTACAAATTACGTACAATTCGGGTTGAGATTACAATCTCTAAATAAACACAAAAATTTAATTACAAATACACAAATACAAATTTTTAGGGTAATTTTACAGGGAATCTACAAACCAGCCTAACAAAGGGTTAGAATATCTGGTTATTACAACGGACAGGTTACTACGGTATTTGAAAATAATAAGTAGTAGTAAATATACTGCGCTGTCTAGATAGGAAAATACCACCGCCTGACGACCTATAACCGTATCGCTATAGGTACTACGTTATGTATCACGGAGTGTCCCTACCTAGAAGTTAATTACCGCGGTCTACCAGAACCAACGTGCCTATTAACCACTTTACAACACAAATACACTGCCTACACACTAATTGCTTTCGGAAAGCACTGTACACTAAACCCTAAATTAGGTACAAGTACTTGTATAACAAATAATTAGTAGTTAAAATACTTGAACAGCTAAAAGAACCACGGCATCTGCTGGAGTGACCGGTGCACAAAATCACCAGTCTTTACCTACGCCGAGCAGCCCTGATGTAGTACCGGGGTTAGTTTAACTATAACGGTATATATAACAAACACAATTACTGTAGGAATAAACTTGGGGATATGAATGTTGCGAATAATAGCATAAACTCTGAATAATAAATATTACGCTACGCGTACAAACTACTCAAACAAAATGCAGACCAAATACTGACCGACTACTATCAAGCCTAAACAAACTACGGTATATGCAGACTCCAAAATGATTAGTTAGTATGCGTTCTAACCAAGTAGTACGACTTATTCTTTCACAGGGGGTTTACCTCACAGCACTTGAAGCCCCTACTTTCCTAACTTAGCACTTTATCGGACAGATGCTCTACACACACCGAAATTTCCTCAAACCCAACAACAGCCAGACAACTATCCAGCCTACAAATTATCTAAATAAAATTATACGCTACCCGTACAGACTACACAAACAAAGTACAGACCAAACGCTGGCAGACTCCTATCAAGCCTAAATAAACCACAGGACATGCAGACTCCGAAATGGTTAAGTAGTATGCGTTCTAACCCAGTAGTACGACTTATTCTTTAGATGGGGGTTTACCTTACAGCGATGGCTGCCCCTACTTCCTAACCGTTCTTTATCGGACATACACTCTACATGCACTGTAATCCGTTCAGACCTAATCAGCAGTTAGCCAACAGTCAAGCCTACAAATTATCTGTACAATCTGAGCAGGCTTGCACGCCTTCTGCTCAATACTGGCCTACAAATAAATAAAACTGACAGAAATAGGCCTAAGTAAAATCCCAATAAAAACCAGGCGTCCCCGATTAATTATTAAGACCTACCGGCATATAATAATCAAATCGAATAATACTGCTGTACCTGTACTAGTACTGTAAGTACCGGTTCGGATGATCAGGCAGTCAGGCCTACTGGTTACCGGTCGACCGGTACTTTCGACTAGATTGCTTACACCGCAATCCAGAAGCGTATATCTGTTATTGTTTGCGCTTTGAAGACCTTTGACAGTTTAACCTGCCAAAATTAGAATGTCTTTTAGATGGTATATATTCTTTAGCTTTATGACGAGTATTTGACACACTACATTAGCCGAAGCCAGTCTATGCGCAATCATTCACCCGTTGGATATACCCGGGAGACTGAGTTCAGAGCTTAATGATTGATGGTGTAAGCCTACTGTATTATTCGACTGATCGTAATATATAATCTCTGACAAATATTATTCACTTTCGGGAAATATTAACAGTTCCTTTAGGACGTGGCGCTCTAAATATGTAAACAGAGTTATGACTTAAACTAGTCACAACGAAAAGGCTATAGATTAACGTATATGGCGCATTCTTTAGGAGATGCTTTGTTATCAGTTACAATCATACACAATGCTGCACAATACTGCACACTAATCTGCCGACCTTCACTAAATTTAGTCACGTATAAAGAGAGCAACAGACAATTTATGTTGGGCATATGAAATAGCATTAGATTCACTTCAAACCACTCAACATAGGTCGCAATCGTTTATCTGTAACCGGTCTCTCTAACCTTTAGTATATCAAGAAGGTGGGGTGTCTGACTATTGATCAGTATTCCGATATAATAATTCATCAACAAATATAACGAATAACCAACAGCAAAAGCAGTAATGTAAGATATGAATTGCATATAATTAGTTTGGTTAGATTGTATGGAGTAAATAGGTTGATAACAGATATACGTTCTATAATTAAGCCTACTAATGTAAAGCTAAAGAACGCTGATACACGGAGGTGCTAAAAGCCGATGTTCTTAGGCTCTGAGCAAAAACAACACTGAACTACTGAGTTCTGTACACACCTCCAACACAGAGACAAAAAACGCTCTGATTGGTCAACCGAACAACGAGAGAACAAAGAAACAAAGAAACGTCGACGTGGCAATATCAGCTGTTAGCCGTCGTCATGGTAGCGACACTGTTTTCAAGAGTATCCAGCTTATCGCGTCACGAGATTGCGGATTATGTCCTCTAAATTACAAATACAGTACAAATACAGAAGAAATGACTTTTATGTCCTCTAAAACACCAGTACAGCAAGGACACGGCCTTTTTATGCCTGTCAAACCAACTACAGAGTACTTTAAGGGAAAATAACCGGTTAATGACGCAAAAGCTTTTACACCTGCGCTCCAAGGGGGGGGGGGGGGGGGGGGGGGGGCAAGGCAAGGCCTGTGGGGTATACTGTAGTGTAGTATGGTGGCCCATGAGCATCGCACATAAATACTGTACATATTAAATTAAATTATTTTTAAAAGTAATACATAAAAATTTAAAAAAATAATAAAAAAATTCATAAAAAAAAATATAATAAAAAATAATAGAATAGATTAAAATTAAATATAATAAAATGGTATAAAATATCATATATATAATCATATATATAATATATATAATATCATATACATAATAATAATCAGTTTGACTGCCTATCAACTGCCTGTTTGTCTAACGGCTGCCCGCTCGCTGTCCGACCCGGATTTAATCCAATATCTCATCGGATTTACCAACTGTTGGCGATATCCCGGCGGTTCTTCCTCCATCCCATTATCTGCTGTACCCTCCAATCACTATCTTGCGATCTGACCGAGCTTCGAGGGTCTTGGTGCTGCTTCCTTCAGGTCTGATGCGCCACCCTCAGTAGTTAATGGTCAGTAGCCAACCTCAGTAGCTAGTTGGTTGAGTTTGTGATGATCTGTTCCCATCCTTCGCTTCCTCTTCCATCTCATCATTCAATCAACCTATTGTTCGATTTATCAAATTGATATCGTTTGATATCGATGGGCCACAAGGAAATTGGAAGTGATTCTGATGGGCTGGTAAGATGATATACATTTCTATGGATTGATACTGATGGGCCATCAACAAACAGCATTTTCTTTTACCAGTTAAAATTTTTTTACAAATTTTTTTTATGAATTTTTTTTAATTATACATATTTTTATTTATTTTATTTTTTTTTATTATTTATATCTTTTTAAAAACTGCGGGATATTGGTCTCTTTATTATTTACTTCAATTTATTATTATTATGAGGTTTAACGTTTGGTACCTGGACGACGGGAATCTCGCTGACCACAACTGGGTGGTGGTGGACGACCTCCGGTCCGTCATCCTCGAAAAAGGTCGTTGCGTACTACGGACCAACCACTCCAAGTCGGAACTCTTCTTTCTTGGGGAGGAATCTCCGGAGTCAAGTTTATCCATCCTACGCGGGTTTGACGATGTCTGCGAGGGAATTAAGGTACGTCCACTAGAAGACCTGAATGAAGATCCTCGGCGCACCAGTAGGAGACAACGCCATCGTCTCCTGCCTCGATAACAAACTCGCGGACCTCCGGACTCCTGTCTCCTGACTACCTCTCCTCGACTTCCATCACGCCTTCTTCCTCCTGCGATACCATCCCGCGACTATCATACTTCCTCCGAATGGCTCCGTGTTTCGACTTCCCAGGGCTGCTTGAAGAGTACGATTTCATCCAGCGGAGCACCCTGCAGGAGAACTCCAACACCAATCTGGACGACTCCGTGTGGGATCAATCGTGTCTGCCTGTGCGTTGCGGGGGTCTTGGATTGACCTCAGCTGTGCAGCTCGCACCTTCCACCTTTCTGGCTTCCGCGGCTGACTGCTTTGGTCTCTCTCAACTCTCCCTGTGTCTCCAGTGGACGCCCCCTCATCCTGCTACAACCGTGCCCTCGCTGCATGGTCGATGATCCTCGGCTCGCCTGCTGCGACACCACACGCAATGCTTCCGCCACTGTCTGCCATGCCACCGCCACCATCCGTGATGCCACTGCCACCATCAGCAACGCAACCTGTCCCCGCCGCCTTCCCGCTCACGGCCACAAAACTGTGGGCCTTCCTGGCCCCTGTCCACAATGCCAGGCTAACAGCCCTGAGGGAGTCCCTCCTACCATCTGGGGTGGCAAGGTTGAACTCCCTGGACCACCCCACCACAGGCTGCTGGCTTGACGCCATCCCCGTCAGACGACTGAAGATGACTCGTAGTTCCGGATCTCGGTCGGCACTCGTCTTGGGTGCAGGTTGACCGAGCCCCACCCACATCAGTGCCCGGTGTAGCAACGATGTTCTGTCGGATGGCCTTCATGGTCTTTCCTGCTCAAGGAGCCTCGGCAGACTTCCGCGCTACTCAATGTTGAATAACATTGTGCAGCTTCAGCTGTGGCGTCCCCGCTACGCTTGAGCCTATAGAGGGGATGGGAAGCGAGTAGATGGCGTCACCATGGTCCCGTGGAGCCGCGGACGGTTCCTCACGTGGGACAAGACGGTGGCGGGCCCACTGGCGCCCAACCACCTCGCCCAGACGCTATCCGCCGGAGGCCGCACTGCAGAGGAAGCGGAAACTATAGATCCACAAGAACCAGGAACTCATGGACTGGGGCTACCTCTTCCACCCGGTACGCTATGTGACCTTGGGCGCCCCAGCCCTGAAACATCCGAGTTCCTGAAGGAGATCGGGGAAAGACTCCACTCTGTTACCCAGGAACCCTGATCTCACCGCTTCCTCCTGCAGAGATTCGCTACAGAGACTCGCTATTGCCATCCTGGTCGGCAATACGGCCTCCATTATGGGCACCATGGACCCCTCATTCACTAACAATGAGTGACTACGAAGTGGTCCATGGTCTTTTTTATGAATTTTTTTATTATGATTTTTTAAATTTTATGTATTTCTTTTAAAAAAAAATTAAATTAATATGTATTTCTGTGTGAATCTCATGGGCCACCATACTGCAATTTCCCAAATTCAATATTTTTTGTGTTTCATTTTGTCCCACTGTGAAATGAAGTGGGAAACCTCTTAATAAATGTATGAACCTTGACCCAGACAAAGACACAGGGGTCTATCTATTGATTGGGACTCAGACACAGGCTGACAGCGGTCTATCTATTGGTTGGGACTCAGACACAGGGGTCTATCTATTGGTTGGGACTCAGATACAGGGTCTATCTATTGGTTGGGACTCAGACACATGGGTCTATCTATTGGTTGGGACTCAGACACAGGGGTCTATCTATTGGTTGGGACTCAGATACAGGGTTCTATCTATTGGTTGGGACTCAGACCCATGGGTCTATATATTGGTTGGGACTCAGATACAGGGTTCTATATATTGGTTGGGACCTAGACACAGGGGTCTATCTATTAGTTGGGACTCAGACACAGGGGTCTACAGTATCTATTGGTTGGGACTCAGATACAGGGTTCTATCTATTGGTTGGGAATCAGACACAGGGGTTTATCTATTGGTTGGGACTCAGACACAGGGGTCTATCTATTGGTTGGGACTCAGACACAGGCTGACAGCGGTATATCTATTGGTTGGGACTCAGATACAGGGTTCTATCTATTGGTTGGGACTCAGACACAGGGGTCTATCTGTTGGTTGGGAATTACTTACTTAAGGGTATATCGGTACCGGTGCACGCCATACAAACGTGCCACAAATAATAATTATTGATACTGATACTCCATGAAACCAATGTAATAGAGCTAACCAATAACCATCATATAGATATAATATATAATAATAAGTATACATAATAATAATATTATCATTCATCATTTTAAACATTCAATATATAATTAAATTGTTTGCAGTTCGATTTAGAGTGAAGGGACACCGCGGTACGAGGGTTACAAAACAATGAGACAATAGTTACAACAAAATCCAGCTAAACGTTTCGTTATTAGAAGTGGATTCCAATAGGGTTTGTCCGCGAAAAAATTGTTGGTCTAGAAACAATCGAATAAGGGGTAACAAGATGCCCTGAATCGAGTGGCGGGTTGTGTTTTTTGTAAAAACGCGAGGAAACGGTCGAAATGGCGGGTTTAAGTAAGCCCGGGAAGCCAATTTTGAAAAACGGCTGTGATTGGCTGCTACATATTTGACGTCATTACGCAGTGCTCTGATAATTTTTTATCTTGGTTTCTATGGGTAGAGATTTTTGATCGATTCAAATACACATTAAATCTCAATTATTTCGCACGTGCCTTATATAAATTGAAAGCGGAGAGTCTTGCGCGTCTTTTGACACAATTAATTAAATTCAAGGTGTTATAGGCCTAATGTTGTTTCCTGCATCAATACTACATTCCAAGCTGTTTAAGTATGGTCTGACGGTAAGGCCTACAGATTATTAGATTTAAAATAGCATTATTTTTATTTATTTTATTTTTTATTTTATTTATTATGAAACATTTTCTAAACTTGCATGCACACAAATAAATTGTAACTATGTAATAATTGGAGTACGATAAGTCAAATAATTAGTAAATTACTGTAAATGAAAAAATATTATGAATATATTTGACTTGATGCATAGATTTTACTTTTAATACCGGTCAGCCGGTACTATAATACAGTAATAATTGGCAGTAGGCTACTTACTAACTTGAATATTAAAAATGTGTACCGGTCACCGGTAAAGCCTACTTAATGAAGTAAATCTGCTATACTAAGATACTGCAATAGGCTGATAGGGCTGAGTCAAGCGCTGACCGGTAGGCAAGGAAGTGCTGCCTTGACTACTACCCGTCAGGAAATCGGTCCAGTTTGCAATTGTGAACAGCATTTTATCAATCTTGCCCTTTATGAATTTAATTCATTTTAGTGTCAAAAGACGCGCAAGACTCTCCGCTTTCAATTTATATAAGGCACGTGTGAAATGATTGAGATTAAATGTATATTTGAATCGATCGAAAATCTCTACCCATAGCAACCAAGATAAAAAATATCAGAGCACTGCGTAATGACGTCAAATATGTAGCAGCCAATCACAGCCGATTTACAAAATTGGCTTCCCGGGCTTACTTAAACCCCCCATTTAGACTGTTTTCTCGTATTTTTACAAAAAACACACATTCCACTCGATTCAGAGCACCTTGTTACCATACCACTTATTAAATTGTTTCTAGCACAACAATTTTTTCGCGCACCAACCCTATTGGAGCATGGCTTTAGGCGGGCGTGCGATCTAGACAGGGATAATTAGTTTACTAGGCAGCTCAAAGTGGCTTGGAATGTGTGTAGTTGGTAAACCGTTTGGCGAATTACAACCAATTTTGTCAAATAAACGCATTTTAAACGTTTTGCATTATAGTGGTTTGATTATACAAGTAAACACGTGCAAGTGAACACTTCTATGAAACGAGAAGTAGGGAAGTGTAGAGTGAACTCTTAAGATTCGTTAAGAATAGAGGAACACTTACCGTTCATCATTCGGCTCTCATTCGAGTAGATACGGTATTTTACTTATACATCACACTTCACTCCAGGCAATCAACGCTAATTAAAAATTTCTAGATTTTTGTACTTAAATCCTATTCTAGGTCTAACTGATAAAATTTCAATTCGATTCCCCAATTGGGACTGGATATAAGTGAAAAAAAATAGTTTTATTCAAATCAACCAGCGAACACTTCATTATAAACCTCACTTCACTCTTACTAGTTTTTAATCAAGCAAAATATGTATTTTTGATGTGTTTGCAAGAGTTTACATGGAGTGAAATTGTTCACTTGTTGTTATTGAAACCACCCAATATCTGATTTGTCTGTATGAAAAACTGTACTCTAAGGTTCACTGTGAAATTGGAAATATAATTCTCACATAGCAAATATAATCGGGACAGTACGGTGGGATGATTAAAATTACAAAAATGAGATTTTAATGTTATTTTTGTAATTTTAATCATCCTACTATCCCGTTTACCTTTGCTATATGTTAATAATGGATGTCATCTCACTGAAAAGTATAATTTATTCTCACATATTTAGGGAAATTTACACTGGAAGCTTCTAAAAAAGATGAGGATGTACCTTACAATGCGAAACACAATAATAAACATCCCCCATAAGATCATTCGAAAGCAACTGATTCTATTTGACCAATCATTCTTACAGTAGGGCCTTCAACGCTATGGTAATAATGCGCGTAACAGTCCATGAAGTGTTCACGAAACACCTGAAATGATGATTATAAGAGAAATGGAAAGCTGGGAATGGGAAATGGGGCCATGGAAAGCTGGGAATGGGAAATAGGGGGATCTAGGACACTTCCCCCCGGACAGTTCCCCCCCGGACACTTCCCCCCCGTCCAAGTAGGACAATCCCCCCCCCCGGACACTCCCCCCCGGACACTTGCCCCAGACCCCCGCTTCTTTTGTTGGAGGCTGCCGCCCCCAAACCCCCGCTTCTTTTGTTGAGGGCTGCCGCCCCCAAACCCCCGCTTCCTTTGTTCGGGGCTGCTGCCCCCAAACCCCGGCATTTCCCTGAGTGCCCGTGGTGAAAGACTTTCAGACCGTTTTGAAATAATCAATTCATGTTGTTTCATCAGATAATAAATTGACTAAGCCTAAAGTAGGAGCTGTATTGAATGTTAACCAAATTAATATATAAATTACTACAATATTATATAATTAAACAAAATCCTATTAAAAATATTGCAAGTAACCAGGAAATTTAATATGTAGTGTGTATAATATCTATATAGTATGTATAGTAGTAATATGTATATCAATATGTAATGCTGAACACAGAATACAGGTCGACGCATGTCGATTTTACCCTGGAGAGGTATAATTTTGATTGCAACAATAATATTCATCCCCATCTGCTAAAATTTGAAGAAGACTATTACATAATAATACCTATAATTAAAACAATAAATTATTATAATTTTATAGTTAATACAAACAGTATATCATTCGGGGGATGGAATTTATAGGTCATCTAATTAATTGTTTAAAGATTAGCAAACAATACGATGTAATTGCATTAATAAAACCCATAAATAAAACTTGGATATAAAATGTATAATCGGGATGCAAAAGATCACTTTCTGAGCTACGAAAAGAAAATTTGATACAACTTGTCTGGATACAAGCGGTCCGTTTACCTTACAAAATGAAAAATACGAATGTGCGAAGTTAAAAACAGTCGGGGGGGATGTGTCCGGGGGGGAAGTGTCTGGGAGGGATGTGTCCGGGGGGGAAGTGTCCTAGTTGACCGGGGGGAACTGTCCGGGGGGAAGTGTCCGGGGGGGAAGTGTCCGGGGGGGAAGTCTCCGAACACCAAATAGGGCCATGGAAAGCTCATATTATGGAACATTCTCTCTCTCTCTATTGTTCGTAACCATTGGCTCATTATTTTAAATATATTGACTTCCAAACCCTTGTTCAGTTGTATCCCTTGACTCTTTGTAAACGTCAATCATAAGCCCATACGGGACCCAGAGAAGGTTTCTATCTCCATACCATTCTTGACGGACCAGCAGGAATATCGTTCTGGAGACATTCTGAGTTCGAACCGGTCTAGATATTCCACGTTTACGAAAATACTAATGTGGTCTTTGTATATAAACAAATCCAACTGAAATAATTCAAAGAAGTGGTAAATATAAGTAGATTTTGCATTATTAGCGACGGAAGTTAATGAATTCAACAAGTCATTCTTATTGACGTTTTACATTGAAATTGGGATTCGTAAATGCTGTCCAAATCCTCACCATCTACCATTCCTTACAGGTAGCCACCGTCTCTTACCTGGAAGTCCTCACCATCTACCATTCCTTACAGGTAGCCACCGTCTCTTACCTGGAAGTCCAACTCCTCACCATCTACCATTCCTTACAGGTAGCCACCGTCTCTTACCTGGAACTCCTCACCATCTACCATTCCTTACAGGTAGCCACCGTCTCTTACCTGAAAGTCCAACTCCTCACCATCTACCATTCCTTACAGGTAGCCACCGTCTCTTACCTGGAACTCCTCACCATCTACCATTCCTTAAAGGTAGCCACCGTCTCTTACCTGGAAGTCCTCACCATCTACCATTCCTTACAGGTAGCCACTGTCTCTTACCTGGAAGTCCTCACCATCTACCATTCCTTACAGGCAGCCACCGTCTCTCACCTGGAAGTCCACACCATCTACCATTCCTTACAGGTAGCCACTGTCTCTTACCTGGAACTCCTCACCATCTACCATTCCTTACAGGTAGCCACCGTCTCTTACCTGGAAGTCCAACTCCTCACCATCTACCATTCCTTACAGGTAGCCACCGTCTCTTACCTGGAACTCCTCACCATCTACCACTCCTTAAAGGTAGCCACCGTCTCTTACCTGGAAGTCCTCACCATCTACCATTCCTTACAGGTAGCCACTGTCTCTTACCTGGAAGTCCTCACCATCTACCATTACTTACAGGCAGCCACCGTCTCTCACCTGGAAGTCCCCACCATCTGGAAGTCCAAGTCCTACCTGGAAGTCTAAGTCCTCACCATCTACCATTTCTTACAGGTTGCCACCGTCTCTTACCTGGAAGTCCTCACCATCTACCATTAATTACAGGTAGCCACTGTCTATTACCTGGAAGTCTAAGTCCTCACCATCTACCATTTCTTACAGGTTGCCACCGTCTCTTACCTGGAAGTCCTCACCATCTACCATTACTTACAGGCAGCCACCGTCTCTCACCTGGAAGTCCCCACCATCTGGAAGTCCAAGTCCTATCTGGAAGTCCAAATCCTCACCATCTACCATTCCTTACAGGTAGCCACCGTCTCTTACCTGGAAGTCCAACTCCTCGCCATCTACCATTCCTTACAGGTAGCCACCGACTCTTACCTGGAAGTCCCCACCATCTACCATTCCTTAAAGGTAGCCACCGTCTCTTACCTGGAAGTCCTCACCATCTACCATTCCCTAGAGGTAGCCACCGTCTCTTACCTGGAACTCCTCACCATCTACCATTCCTTAAAGGTAGCCACCGTCTCTTACCTGGAAGTCCTCACCATCTACCATTCCTTACAGGCAGCCACCGTCTCTTACCTGGAAGTCCTCACCATCTACCACTCCTTACAGGTAGCCCCCGTCTCTTATCTGGAAGTCCAAGTCCTCACCATCTACCATTCCATACAGGTAGCCACCGTATCTTACCTGGAAGTCCTCACCATCTACCACTCCTCACAGGTAGCCACCGTCTCTTACCTGGAAGTCCAAGTCCTCACCATCTACCATACCTTACAGGTAGCCCCCGTCTCTTACCTGGAAGTCCAAATCCTCACCATCTACCTTTCCATACAGGTAGCCACCGTCTCTTACCTGGAAGTCCTCACCATCTACCATTCCCTAGAGGTAGCCACCGTCTCTTACCTGGAAGTCCCCACCATCTACCATTCCTTACAGGTAGCCACCGTCTCATACATGGAAGTCCTCACCATCTACCATTCCTTACAGGTAGCCACCGCCTCTTACCTGGAAGTCCTCACCATCTACCACTCCTTACAGGTAGCCACCGTCTCTTACCTGGAAGTCCTCACCATCTACCACTCCTTACAGGTAGACACCGTCTCTTACCTGGAAGTCCTCACCATCTACCACTCCTTACAGGTAGACACCGTCTCTTACCTGGAAGTGCAAGTCCTCACCATCTACCATTCCTTACAGGTTGCCACCGTCTCTTACCTGGAAGTCCTCAAATTCTACCATTCCTTACAGGTAGCCACCGTCTCTTACCTGGAAGTCCCCACTATCTACCATTCCTTACAGGTAGCCACCGCCTCTTACCTGGAAGTCCTCACCATCTACCACTCCTTACAGGTAGACACCGTCTCTTACCTGGAAGTGCAAGTCCTCACCATATACCACTCCTTACAGGTTGCCACCGTCTCTTACCTGGAAGTCCTCAAATTCTACCATTCCTTACAGGTAGCCACCGTCTCTTACCTGGAAGTCCAACTCCTCACCATCTACCATTCCTTACAGGTAGCCACCGTCTCTTACCTGGAACTCCTCACCATCTACCATTCCTTAAAGGTAGCCACCGTCTCTTACCTGGAAGTCCTCACCATCTACCATTCCTTACAGGTAGCCACTGTCTCTTACCTGGAAGTCCTCACCATCTACCATTCCTTACAGGCAGCCACCGTCTCTCACCTGGAAGTCCACACCATCTACCATTCCTTACAGGTAGCCACTGTCTCTTACCTGGAACTCCTCACCATCTACCATTCCTTACAGGTAGCCACCGTCTCTTACCTGGAAGTCCAACTCCTCACCATCTACCATTCCTTACAGGTAGCCACCGTCTCTTACCTGGAACTCCTCACCATCTACCATTCCTAAAAGGTAGCCACCGTCTCTTAGCCTGGAAGTCCTCACCATCTACCATTCCTTACAGGTAGCCACTGTCTCTTACCTGGAAGTCCTCACCATCTACCATTACTTACAGGCAGCCACCGTCTCTCACCTGGAAGTCCCCACCATCTGGAAGTCCAAGTCCTACCTGGAAGTCTAAGTCCTCACAATCTACCATTCCTTACAGGTTGCCACCGTCTCTTACCTGGAAGTCCTCACCATCTACCATTCCTTACAGGTAGCCACTGTCTCTTACCTGGAAGTCCTCACCATCTACCATTACTTACAGGCAGCCACCGTCTCTCACCTGGAAGTCCCCACCATCTGGAAGTCCAAGTCCTATCTGGAAGTCCAAATCCTCACCATCTACCATTCCTTACAGGTAGCCACCGTCTCTTACCTGGAAGTCCAACTCCTCGCCATCTACCATTCCTTACAGGTAGCCACCGTCTCTTACCTGGAACTCCTCACCATCTACCATTCCTTAAAGGTAGCCACCGTCTCTTACCTGGAAGTCCTCACCATCTACCATTCCTTACAGGCAGCCACCGTCTCTTACCTGGAAGTCCTCACCATCTACCACTCCTTACAGGTAGCCCCCGTCTCTTATCTGGAAGTCCAAGTCCTCACCATCTACCATTCCATACAGGTAGCCACCGTATCTTACCTGGAAGTCCTCACCATCTACCACTCCTCACAGGTAGCCACCGTCTCTTACCTGGAAGTCCAAGTCCTCACCATCTACCATACCTTACAGGTAGCCCCCGTCTCTTACCTGGAAGTCCAAATCCTCAACATCTACCTTTCCATACAGGTAGCCACCGTCTCTTACCTGGAAGTCCTCACCATCTACCATTCCCTAGAGGTAGCCACCGTCTCTTACCTGGAAGTCCCCACCATCTACCATTCCTTACAGGTAGCCACCGTCTCATACATGGAAGTCCTCACCATCTACCATTCCTTACAGGTAGCCACCGCCTCTTACCTGGAAGTCCTCACCATCTACCACTCCTTACAGGTAGCCACCGTCTCTTACCTGGAAGTGCAAGTCCTCACCATCTACCACTCCTTACAGGTTTCCACCGTCTCTTACCTGGAAGTCCTCAAATTCTACCATTCCTTACAGGTAGCCACCGTCTCTTACCTGGAAGTCCCCACTATCTACCATTCCTTACAGGTAGCCACCGTCTCTTACCTGGAAGTGCAAGTCCTCACCATCTACCACTCCTTACAGGTTGCCACCGTCTCTTACCTGGAAGTCCTCAAATTCTACCATTCCTTACAGGTAGCCACCGTCTCTTACCTGGAAGTCCCCACTATCTACCATTCCTTACAGGTAGCCACCGTCTCTTACCTGGAAGTCCCCACTATCTACCATTCCTTACAGGCAGCCACCGTCTCTTACCTGGAAGTGCAAGTCCTCACCATCTACCATTCCTTACAGGTAGCCACCGTCTCTTACCTGGAAGTCCCCACTATCTGCCATTCCTTACAGGCAGCCACCGTCTCTTACCTGGAAGTGCAAGTCCTCACCATCTACCATTCCTTACAGGTAGCCACCGCCTCTTACCTGGAAGTCCTCACCATCTACCATTCGTCCTTACAGGTAGCCACCGCCTCTTACCTGGAAGTCCTCACCATCTACCACTCCTTACAGGTAGCCACAGTCTCTTACCTGGAAGTGCAAGTCCTCACCATCTACCACTCCTTACAGGTTGCCACCGTCTCTTACCTGGAAGTCCTCAAATTCTACCATTCCTTACAGGTAGCCACCGTCTCTTACCTGGAAGTCCCCACTATCTACCATTCCTTACAGGCAGCCACCGTCTCTTACCTGGAAGTCAAGTCCTCACCATCTACCATTCGTCCTTACAGGTAGCCACCGCCTCTTACCTGGAAGTCCTCACCATCTACCACTCCTTACAGGTAGCCACCGTCTCTTACCTGGAAGTGCAAGTCCTCACCATCTACCACTCCTTACAGGTTGCCACCGTCTCTTACCTGGAAGTCCTCAAATTCTACCATTCCATACAGGTAGCCCCCGTCTCTTACCTGGAAGTCCCCACCATCTACCATTCCTTACAGGTAGCCACCGTCTCTTACCTGGAAGTCAAGTCCTCACCATCTACCATTCCTTACAGGTAGCCACCGTCTCTTACCTGGAAGTCCTCACCATCTACCATTCCTTACAGGTAGCCACCGTCTCTTACCTGGAAGTCCAAGTCCTCACCATCTACCATTCCTTACAGGTAGCCATCGTCTCTTACCTGGAAGTCCTAACCATCTACCATTCCTTACAGGTAGCCACCGTCTCTTACCTGGAAGTCTTCACCATCTACCATTCCTTACAGGTAGCCACCGTCTCTTACCTGGAAGTCCTCACTATCTACCATTCGTCCTTACAGGTAGCCACCGTCTCTTACCTGGAAGTCCACACCATCTACCACTCCTTACAGGTAGCCACCGTCTCTTACCTGGAAGTCCAAGTCCTCACCATCTACCATCCCTTACAGGTAGCCACCGTCTCTTACCTGGAAGTCCCCACCATCTACCATTCCTTACAGGTAGCCACCGTCTCTTACCTGGAAGTCCAAGTCCTCAACATCTACCATTCCTTACAGGTTGCCACCGTATCTTACCTGCAAGTCCAAGTCCTCACCATCTACCATTCCTTACAGGTAGCCACCGTCTCTTACCTGGAAGTCCAAGTCCTCACCATCTACCACTCCTTACAGGTACCCACCGTCTCTTACCTGGAAGTCCTAACCATCTACCATTCCTTACAGGTAGCCACCGTCTCTTACCTGGAAGTCCTCACCATCTACCATTCGCCCTTACAGGTAGCCACCGTCTCTTACCTGGAAGTCCTCACCATCTACCATTCGTCCTTACAGGTAGCCACCGTCTCTTACCTGGAAGTCCCCACCATCTACCATTCGTCCTTACAGGTAGCCACCGTCTCTTACCTGTTAGTCCTCACTATCTACCATTCCTTACAGGTAGCCACCGTCTCTTACCTGGAACTCCTCACCATCTACCATTCCTTACAAGTAGCCACCGTCTCTTACCTGGAAGTCCTCACCATCTACCATTCCTTACAGGTAGCCACCGTCTCTTACCTGTAAGTCCTCACTATCTACCATTCCTTACAGGTAGCTACCGTCTCTTACCTGGAAGTCCTCACCATCTACCATTCCTTACAAGTAGCCACCGTCTCTTACCTGGAAGTCCTCACCATCTACCATTCGTCCTTACAGGTAGCCACCGTATCTTACCTGGAAGTCCTCACCATCTACCATTCGTCCTTACAGGTAGCTACCGTCTCTTACCTGGAAGTCCTCACCATCTACCATTCCTTACAAGTAGCCACCGTCTCTTACCTGGAAGTCCTCACCATCTACCATTCGTCCTTACAGGTAGCCACCGTATCTTACCTGGAAGTCCTCACCATCTACCATTCGTCCTTACAGGTAGCCACCGTCTCTTACCTGGAAGTCCTCACCATCTACCATTCGTCCTTACAGGTAGCCACCGTCTCTTACCTGGAAGTCCCTACCATCTACCATTTGTCCTTACAGGTAGCCACCGTCTCTTACCTGGAATTCCTCACTATCTACCATTCCTTACAGGTAGCTACCGTCTCTTACCTGGAAGTCCTCACCATCTACCATTCCTTACAAGTAGCCACCGTCTCTTACCTGGAAGTCCTCACCATCTACCATTCGTCCTTACAGGTAGCCACCGTCTCTTACCTGGAAGTCCTCACCATCTACCATTCGTCCTTACAGGTAGCCACCGTCTCTTACCTGGAAGTCCTCACCATCTACCATTCCTTACAGGTAGCCACCGTCTCTTACCTGGAAGTCCCCACCATCTACCATTCGTCCTTACAGGTAGCCACTGTCTCTTACCTGGAAGTCCTCACCATCTACCATTCCTTACAGGTAGCCACCCCTCTTACTAGGGCAAATCTGGTCCTGTAACTAGGACCCCCTTCGTTCTGGGATAAGGACGCCCTTGGTCCTGGATTAAGGACCCATATACTTGGCTGCAGGGGTATATGGCATGACCAGGCAGATGGTGATCTACCAATGGCTGGTCAGGAGTAGAGTGATCTCATGTCCACTCTGAGAGCACTTCACTGCGACCTGCACCTGGCAGCAAGGGTACAGGGCATGAACCAGCAGATGAGCTGCAACAGCCAATGGTGGGTCATGTGCGCCAGAGTAGATATGGGTGATGGGCCTCATATCTGACTCCATTGCGACACCCACCCTGTGGAATGGCAAACCAGGGTGTGGTATTTGCCCCGAGAGCTGACTCGGCAAAAAAGCACCCCCCAACCCCCACTATGGATTACATTAGCAATGCGGAGGTCCGGCCACTAGAGGCCAGTGGAATTACCGGACACAATCGGCCTCACAGGCGTCAGTTAACTCCTGACCGGCTGCCTGTCTCACCCCCTACTGGAGAGAGAGCAGCCAACAATTCTTTGAGTCCCTTTCCTGATGACCTTTCTGGCCCAAACCCTGGGT
>JAUCBJ010002993.1:0-11962 GCA_032718475.1 Nemertoderma westbladi | reverse complement strand
TGAGTTGTAACACTATGTACAAATTGGGAATAGTAACCCCAATTGTCTCACACTTTCTCAAGTCACTGGCACTGTCTCCTCGAAAGTTATAACCTTTTAACTGGTTCTGTAGGAAGTAACATGAAAAAACGCCGCTTATAGCCTAAAAACACACTACGACGTAATATATTCGAATATAGTTAAATAACTCTGGAAGCCCTGTGTTTTCTGAGTTGTAACACTGTGTACAAATTGGGAATAGTAACCCCAATTGTCTCACACTTTCTCAAGTCACTGGCACTGTCTCGTCGAAAGTTATAACCTTTTAACTGGTTCTGTAGGAAGTAACATGAAAAAACGCCGCTTATAGCCTAAAAACACTACGACGTAATATATTCGAATATAGTTAAATAACTCTGGAAGCCCTGTGTTTTCTGAGTTGTAACACTGTGTACAAATTGGGAATAGTAACCCCAATTGTCTCACACTTTCTCAAGTCACTGGCACTGTCCCCTCGAAAGTTATAACCTTTTAACTGGTTCTGTAGGTAGTAACATGAAAAAACGCCGCTTATAGCCTAAAAACACACTACGACGTAATATATTCGAATATAGTTAAATAACTCTGGAAGCCCTGCGTTTTCTGAGTTGTAACACTATGTACAAATTGGGAATAGTAACCCCAATTGTCTCACACTTTCTCAAGTCACTGGCACTGTCTCCTCGAAAGTTATAACCTTTTAACTGGTTCTGTAGGAAGTAACATGAAAAAACGCCGCTTATAGCTTAAAAACACACTACGACGTAATATATTCGAATATAGTTAAATAACTCTGGAAGCCCTGTGTTTTCTGAGTTGTAACACTGTGTACAAATTGGGAATAGTAACCCCAATTGTCTCACACTTTCTCAAGTAACTGGCACTGTCTCGTCGAAAGTTATAACCTTTTAACTGGTTCTGTAGGAAGTAACATGAAAAAACGCCGCTTATAGCCTAAAAACACACTACGACGTAATATATTCGAATATAGTTAAATAACTCTGGAAGCCCTCTGTTTTCTGAGTTGTAACACTGTGTACAAATTGGGAATAGTAACCCCAATTGTCTCACACTTTCTCAAGTCACTGGCACTGTCCCCTCAAAAGTTATAACCTTTTAACTGGTTCTGTAGGTAGTAACATGAAAAAACGCCGCTTATAGCCTAAAAACACACTACGACGTAATATATTCGAATATAGTTAAATAACTCTGGAAGCCCTGCGTTTTCTGAGTTGTAACACTATGTACAAATTGGGAATAGTAACCCCAATTGTCTCACACTTTCTCAAGTCACTGGCACTGTCTCCTCGAAAGTTATAACCTTTTAACTGGTTCTGTAGGTAGTAACATGAAAAAACGCCGCTTATAGCCTAAAAACACACTACGACGTAATATATTCGAATATAGTTAAATAACTCTGGAAGCCCTGCGTTTTCTGAGTTGTAACACTGTGTATAAATTGGGAATAGTAACCCCAATTGTCTCACAATTTCTCAAGTCACTGGCACTGTCTCGTCGAAAGTTATAACCTTTTAACTGGTTCTGTAGGAAGTAACATGAAAAAACGCCGCTTATAGCCTAAAAACACACTACGACGTATTATATTCGAATATAGTTAAATAACTCTGGAAGCCCTGTGTTTTCTGAGTTGTAACACTGTGTTCAAATTGGGAATAGTAACCCCAATTGTCTCACACTTTCTCAAGTTACTGGCACTGTCTCCTCGAAAGTTATAACCTTTTAACTGGTTCTGTAGGAAGTAACATGAAAAAACGCCGCTTATAGCCTAAAAACACACTACGACGTATTATATTCGAATATAGTTAAATAACTCTGGAAGCCCTGTGTTTTCTGAGTTGTAACACTGTGTACAAATTGGGAATAGTAACCCCAATTGTCTCACACTTTCTCAAGTCACTGGCACTGTCTCCTCGAAAGTTATAACCTTTTAACTGGTTCTGTAGGTAGTAACATGAAAAAACGCCGCTTACAGCCTAAAAACACACTACGACGTATTATATTCGAATATAGTTAAATAACTCTGGAAGCCCTGTCTTTTCTGAGTTGTAACACTGTGTACAAATTGGGAATAGTAACCCCAATTGTCTCACACTTTCTCTAGTCACTGGCACTGTCTCCTCGAAAGTTATAACCTTTTAAATGGTTCTGTAGGTAGTAACATGAAAAAACGCCGCTTATAGCCTAAAAACACACTACGACGTATTATATTCGAATATAGTTAAATAACTCTGGAAGCCCTGTCTTTTCTGAGTTGTAACACTGTGTACAAATTGGGAATAGTAACCCCAATTGTCTCACACTTTCTCTAGTCACTGGCACTGTCTCCTCGAAAGTTATAACCTTTTAAATGGTTCTGTAGGTAGTAACATGAAAAAACGCCGCTTATAGCCTAAAAACACACTACGACGTAATATATTCGAATATAGTTAAATAACTCTGGAAGCCCTGCGTTTTCTGAGTTGTAACACTGTGTACAAATTGGGAATAGTAACCCCAATTGTCTCACACTTTCTCAAGTTACTGGCACTGTCTCGTCGAAAGTTATAACCTTTTAACTGGTTCTGTAGGAAGTAACATGAAAAAACGCCGCTTATAGCCTAAAAACACACTACGACGTATTATATTCGAATATAGTTAAATAACTCTGGAAGCCCTGTGTTTTCTGAGTTGTAACACTGTGTACAAATTGGGAATAGTAACCCCAATTGTCTCACACTTTCTCAAGTCACTGGCACTGTCTCCTCGAAAGTTATAACCTTTTAACTGGTTCTGTAGGAAGTAACATGAAAAAACGCCGCTTATAGCCTAAAAACACTACGACGTAATATATTCGAATATAGTTAAATAACTCTGGAAGCCCTGTGTTTTCTGAGTTGTAACACTGTGAGGGTTGTAAATAAAAACAAATTCAATAAATTTAAGATAAACTGTATATAACTTATGTATTAAATGAGGGCCTTATTTAATTATGTGCGGTTAGACGCGCGTGGACTGCTTCGCAATACAATGCGAAAGAATGCAAACTATTGCCATACCAGATGTTTATTCTAATTTCTTGGATGAATTGATGTAATAACGAAGCTATAGGTTTGAATAATTTAAGCTCTATCGCATGCCCCATTCACGCAGGCCCCATTCACGCATTGATGTTTGGGTTAGTCATGCTACGGTTAATAAGAGCCCGAGCAGCCGCAGATTATTGAGGGACTGAGCTAGGACCAAACTGGGGCCACTTTATTTTCGTGAAAGGGTATATTTATGTTTTGGGTTCTGCCGCGTCTTTTTATTTCATTCTACCTTTACCTATTGTATGGCAAAAATAATACAAATGTATTGTATATTGTGTTGTATATTTCGTTTGTTATAGTACAATTTATTCATCTCGCGTCCCTATCTGATTGATTTGTATCAAATTAAATTGCCTTTGGCAACATTATTTGATACGAGTCGATTGATTAAACAATTAATTAAATGTTTAATCGACCAATTAATTAATTGATTAATTAATTAATGACCTACTTAACACGCAAGGTGCGAAGTTGGACTAAACTGTCGCCGAAATAGGGTAAACCATTACTACTATTATATTCATTTGTTTTAATTCTAGGGCGATTGCACTGGATATGGTAGAGGACCTCTCAACAGACCGTTTTATCAACGCATTACGACGTTTCATCGCCACAAGGGGAACCCCTCAGCACCTCTACTGCGACAACGGAACGAACTTTGTCGGCGCCGAATCCGAGCTCAAAGAATCCCTCGCTCGAGTTGACCAAGACAAAGTGACTTCACACTTGAGAACATTGGACTGCACCTGGCATTTTCAGACACCGCTTGCCCCCCATACCTCTGGAGTATGGGAACGCCTCATTCGTAGCGTTAAGGACTCTCTATACGCCACCATCAAGGACTCAACCCGTATCAACGAGGACACTTTTCGTACAGTGCTGGCCGAGGTAGAAGGAATCCTCAACTCGCGTCCACTGACCCCGGTTACCGACGATCCGACCGCCGACCAACCGATTACTCCTCGGCACTTCCTCCTCAGGAACCCTGTCCAACTATCCCCACCAGGGAAGTTTGACCGTAAAGACGAGCTCGGCCGCAAATCCTGGCGACAGGCACAGGGCCTGTCTGATCGTTTCTGGGACATATGGATTCGGGAATATATCCCTACGCTCCACAAACGTTCCAAGTGGACCGCGCCCCAGAGGAACCTCAAGGTGGACGATGTCGTGATCATTACAGATGAGAAACTCCCTAGAAACTCGTGGAGAATCGGACGAGTTTCTGAGGTTCGGCCCGGTAAAGATGGACGAGTTCGCACTGTTCGCGTCGCCTACGACAAGTCTGACCTCCTCCGTCCCGTTAGTAAACTTTGTCTGTTGGAGGGATCCGATCCCGATGAGATCCTCTCGTATTGGGGACGTACACCTGAGGACGACGGAAACGGACTGAAGAACTCCGATTGAACACAAACTCGATGTAACATTGTTTCGAACTTAAATTCAATGTCGCGTCGCCTCGAACATGGAACTCTCTCAATATCTCACACGTACTAACTCGTTGTTGATATTAACCCTTTAGTATGGTGGCGGTTGAGTATTTCCTTGGTTATACGTAGACTTGTACACCCTCTCACTATCTATATCGCGTTGGTTTTCCTATGTCTCATTTTGGCACTCCCTGCCAAGAGGGGCGGTGTGTCAACCAACGCTCTAACATTTCCTTTAACATTCACTTTATATCACTCGATTTACTTTACCTCACTCGCTTTACCCGCCTTTAATCGATTTCTCTCTCTCTCTCTCTCTCTCTCACTCTCTCTCTCACTCTGTGTTAATTACTTTCACTTTCTTACTAACTCCGATCGCGAGTTGTTAGTGCTAGTACTTGACCTCACCCTCTCAATTACTTTCACTTTCTTACTAACTCCACACGTGAGTTGATTGTGGTAGTACTTGACCTCACCCTCTCAATTACTTTCACTTTCTTACTAACTCCACACGTGAGTTGATTAGTGGTAGTACTTGACCTCACCCTCTCAATTACTTTCACTTTCTTACTAACTCCACCCACACGTGAGTTGATTGTGCTAGTACGTGACACCCTGCCCTCTCTTATTTTCGCCTCGGTTATGTATTTATCGTTTTGTCCCAAAATTGTAATACTCACTTCGTCTCCAAATTATGTCATTGTTGTCACCGGTATTTTAATCAAAAGGTACGCATGTTTGCATATTTGTACACACACATATCGAAAAACTAGACTTTCATTCCCGTAGATTGACCAGTCTATCTATAGCAGAAACTAACAAAATTCCTTGACTTGGTGCGGCACCCTCAATATAATCTGACCATTTAAATTATCAAAATACGTACTACACACCCATCCATCTTACTAACATAATCATTCGTACAGTACGTGGACTCGGGTTACAGCGGGATTCCACATTTCATTCATATAATAAACCCCCCAAGTCTTGTCTTACTAACATGATCATTTTGTACAGTACGTGGACTCGGGTTGCAGCGAGATTCCACTTATCATTCACTTAACAAGCCCCCCCCCTCAGTCCCACTAACATTATCAAGTACTGTAAGTGGCCCCAGGTTAAAGCGGGCTGCCACATGTTCACTCATGTAACCACCCCCCTCTCGATATATACTGACATTATATTATATAATCATTAATAATAACCCCTCACAACGCCCATCAACCTCAAACAGAATTATTGAATCTCTGCACATTCATTGGTCGAATCTACTAATTTGTTAGCCCTAGTATGCCCGTCATGTTGTGTTACATCAATGCAAACTCGGCCCGGTAAAGATGGACGAGTTCGCACTGTTCGCGTCGCCTACGACAAGTCTGACCTCCTCCGTCCCGTTAGTAAACTTTGTCTGTTGGAGGGATCCGATCCCGATGAGATCCTCTCGTATTGGGGACGTACACCTGAGGACGACGGAAACGGACTGAAGAACTCCGATTGAACACAAACTCGATGTAACATTGTTTCGCCTCGAACATGGAACTCTCTCAATATCTCACACGTACTAACTCGTTGATATTAACCCTTTAGTATGGTGGCGGTTGAGTATTTCATTGGTTATACGTAGACTTGTACACCCTATCACTCTATCTATATCGCGTTGGTTTTCCTATGTCTCCTTTTGGCACTCCCTGCCAAGAGGGGCGGTGTGTCAACCAACGCTCTAACATTTCCTTTAACATTCACTTTATATCACTCGATTTACTTTACCTCACTCGCTTTACCCGCCTTTAATCGATTTCTCTCTCCCTCTCTCTCTCTCACTCTCTCTCTCACTCTGTGTTAATTACTTCACTTTCTTACTAACTCCGATCGCGAGTTGTTAGTGCTAGTACTTGACCTCACCCTCTCAATTACTTTCACTTTCTTACTAACTCCACACGTGAGTTGATTGTGGTAGTACTTGACCTCACCCTCTCAATTACTTTCACTTTCTTACTAACTCCACACGTGAGTTGATTGTGGTAGTACTTGACCTCACCCTCTCAATTACTTTCACTTTCTTACTAACTCCACCCACACGTGAGTTGATTGTGCTAGTACGTGACACCCTGCCCTCTCTTATTTTCGCCTCGGTTATGTATTTATCGTTTTGTCCCAAAATTGTAATACTCACTTCGTCTCCAAATTATGTCATTGTTGTCACCGGTATTTTAATCAAAAGGTACGCATGTTTGCATATTTGTACACACACATATCGAAAAACTAGACTTTCATTCCCGTAGATTGACCAGTCTATCTATAGCAGAAACTAACAAAATTCCTTGACTTGGTGCGGCACCCTCAATATAATCTGACCATTTAAATTATCAAAATACGTACTACACACCCATCCATCTTACTAACATAATCATTCGTACAGTACGTGGACTCGGGTTACAGCGGGATTCCACATTTCATTCATATAATAAACCCCCCAAGTCTTGTCTTACTAACATGATCATTTTGTACAGTACGTGGACTCGGGTTGCAGCGAGATTCCACTTATCATTCACTTAACAAGCCCCCCCCCTCAGTCCCACTAACATTATCAAGTACTGTAAGTGGCCCCAGGTTAAAGCGGGCTGCCACATGTTCACTCATGTAACCACCCCCCTCTCGATATATACTGACATTATATTATATAATCATTAATAATAACCCCTCACAACGCCCATCAACCTCAAACAGAATTATTGAATCTCTGCATATTTATTGGTCGAATCTACTAATTTGTTAGCCCTAGTATGCCCGTCATGTTGTGTTACATCAATGCAAACCTCATGTTTTAGGCCTGACCCCCTCCATTCAGCATCTTGACCTCCTGTTATCACCTCGCGATGTAATAATTTACCATTATATACTTCATTCTGAGCAATTTCGTCAGTCTTCCTATTTTCTCCACCGGTTGTCACAAATTGTTTTTTACCGCTCGCTCGCTCCCGCGTCCGCTCGTTCGCTCGCTCCCCGTCCGCTCGCTTGCACGCCTTTTCATTCGTCCCATTTCATTTACTTTGATAACACTTTATTTCAGCCGATATTTGTAACCACATACACTCGAAGTAAATGTTTCATTCATTTCCCCTCCCCTTATTTTATCAACATTTTTACTACGTTATCGAAATATATTATGTTATTTATTAGTGCTTTTATTGTCCTCATTTCATTATCATAACTGCCCGTGATTTGTAAATACAAAACGATTGAATGCGAGCGCGTTAATAAAGAAACTCAATTTTGCAACCGAAACCTCCCTTGAGTGTCCCAATGATAGACAAGTACAATAATGGGAACCTGGCTTCTACTGGAGGAGTAAAGAAAGGGTTGTATAGATAGTAGTGTTCAACCTTAACCTTGATTTAATGTGGCGCCGTGATTGCCTTATATAGGTAACTGCCAAGAGAGATACCTTCGGGTTGCCTCCTGTGTTTCGTGTTTGACACATTCACTGATCAATTTCACTTTACTTTGTAAACGTGAACAGTGTGCACTACCATGTACCGCAAACGGACAATACAGATGTGCTAGTTTTCGTTCGCCCCACCTTGATAATGTTGCTACTCTTTTGTAATGCACATTCCTTTTATGACTATTTGTATTAATCTAAATATTGACAGTCCACATCTTAAAACAGCGATGTTTGTTTGGTTAAGAGAGGGACATTTCCGTCGCAAACTAACAGCGCGGCTGTGTAACTACAAAACAAAGACCAAAGACCCAATTATAAAGACCTACATAATTTTTCTAGCTTGTGTTAACTTTCGTTTATTGTTTTGGTTCCCCCCCAACACGCCTCTGTAACCTGCTCCTTTACTAACTTGCTCATTTAAATGCCAAAACAAAGACCGGTACAAAACAAAGAGGTAAAGTCGCGTTAGGTCCCAAAGAGCGTTAGGTCCCATTGACATTTAAAGGAGCAGGTTAGTAAAGGAGCAGGTTAAAGAGGCGTGTTGGGGGAACCAAAACAATAAACGAAAGTTAACAACACATGTGTTTTGTACATGTCTTTATTATTTGGGTCTTTGTTTTGTAGTCACCCCATGGCTGCTGTATATGCGGGTGACCTATTGAAGTTGAATTATTGACATGCCAGTTAACAGAAAAATCATATGTAGGACTACTGTAGGCCTACAACCATATAAGAATCCCTGCATCACACAACTGCGAAGGCAAGGCAGCAAAATTTCAAGTAACGCAACAATAAGACTGTTTCACCCAGGCGCAGAATATTACAAAAAACATTGATTTATATAACGTAATTTCAAGATAAAATAAGATTTTAGACTCGGATTAATAGACAGATATTAATTGACGAACTGACAAATTATTTGTATATTTCCAGGGCGCGGCGTTTTTTGCGGGGTTAGCTACAGTTCTAATACAGATGAAAGTCGCCTACTCAGGCCTAATCGCCTACAGTCTGTCCTACGGACTCAGCGCCGGGGTTTATCACGTCATGATCAAGGTGATAACGGAACAACTGACCGGAGCGGCTTACGGTAAAGGCGACCGGGCCTTCTGTTACGTAACAGTCGCACGCGGCATCGGAATATTCTCCGGAACGCCATTGGCTCGTAAGTTCGCCTCTAGTTGCCATTAATACCTCAATTGTGTTTATATTATTATTATTGGTTTATTCTATAAATCAGGCCGAGGCCCATAAAACAAGTAAGTAAGATATACACAGAAATATATGAACACTGTAGATGAGTCTAAGTAATATGGGGTACATGAGAAGCATATGTATGTATGTATGTATGTATGTATGTATGTAATTTATTGACTAAGATATATATTATATAGCACAATACAATAAATAGATATAATTGTAATTTACAAAAAATGTAGTCCAAAGAAAATACGAATTATAGGGGTTAGTCATTGAAACTTTCTAGTGTTAATATTAAATGGTATATAGAGTCTAAGTAAAGTTATAAATAAAGTAAATATATATATGGTATAAGTAAAGTATATAAAGGGTATAAATAAAGTATATATATATATATGGTATAAGTAAAGTAAATAATGTATATCAGGTAGGTAAAATGACAACAGCGCGAAATGATGAAAGAATCAGAACAAAATAGCGGGTAACAAAAGAATGAGTGCAATAAATAATTCGAGTCGTGATAGTGTTGGTTGGTTCTCAAGCAAAATGGTAGTTGAAATTACAAACAAAACATAACACAATTAGCAAACAAAACATAACACAAATAACGAAAAAAACTTAACATAAATAATAAGCAAAACTTAACATAAATAATAAACAAAACGTAACACAAATAACGAAAAAAACTTAACATAAATAATAAACAAAACTTAACATAAATAATAAACAAAACGTAACACAAATAACGAAAAAAACTTAACATAAATAATAAACAAAACTTAACATAAATAATAAACAAAACGTAACACAAATAACGAAAAAAACTTAACATAAATAATAAACAAAACTTAACATAAATAATAAACAAAACGTAACACAAATAACGAAAAAAACTTAACATAAATAATAAGCAAAACTTAACATAAATAATCAACAAAACATAACACAAATAACGAAAAAAACTTAACATAAATAATAAGCAAAACTTAACATAAATAATAAACAAAACGTAACACAAATAACGAAAAAAACTTAACATAAATAATAAGCAAAACTTAACATAAATAATCAACAAAACATAACACAAATAACGAAAAAAACTTAACATAAATAATAAGCAAAACTTAACATAAATAATAAACAAAACATAACACAAATAACGAAAAAAACTTAACACAAATAATAAGCAAAACACAAAATAATCATATTGGTTATAAGTTAACAAAGAATTAAGGGCATTGGTAAGTGGTAATCTTTAATTAATGTTTAATGAGTAATAATATTCTATCAAAACTGAGTGGAGGTTGAGGACCGCTTGATTTTACGATGGTGGAAGATCTGAGATACGTAAGATGGTGCACCGGGTAGCTCTAGGATTTTCTAAGTGACAAATTATGGTTTATCGAAATAAATTTACAACGGATATCTGTGTAAATGTGACAACTACCCAGAACGTGATACTCTTCCTCTACATCACCACATGTACAGAACTCTCATGTCGCGGGGTGTTTTATGAATCGGCCTGTTTCAATTGCAAGATCATGTGAACTTGTACGTATACGGGTGTAAGCATTTAGAGCGGAGTTGGAGTACATGCAGTTGTATGCTTTTGGTCGGGTTAGTGATGGGTTGAGTTTGAGATACGTGATGTTCTTACTGCGGCCTTGTGCTGCTTTGTCCATGATAGACTGTCTCAAAGTGGATATGATGCATTGTGGAGGCCTTTGTGGTTGTTGTCTGATTCTAGTTTTAAGTGTGTTGTGAAAGGTGTGTTTAGTTGGAGAGGGTGATGCAAAGGGGAATTGATGGAATCATCACTCTGCTGGACAGTTTTAATGAATATTCCATCCAGTTCGTGCTTTTATGACATCAGAAATCAGAGGTCTGCCTAATTCTATATAAATGAGTTCATTTGGCGTGGAAGACTTAACGCCCAACATTGTTTTGAGAACCTTTCTGTACTTAGTTTCGAGCTTCTGTAAAGGGATATGACCCCAGGCCTCGCAGTTGTACAGAATAGCGTTCGAGATGCATGCGTCTAGAACTTCCTCCTTTACCTAAGTGGGGCATGGGCGTTTCCCGTAAAAATGTAAAAAATTTTATGAAGTGTTTTTGCCTCTGTTTTAGATCTTCGTAAAACATGTCTGTCAGTTTTCCTGAAGAGCATAAGTTCGACCCCAAATACATTTCTTTATCCGAAAATTTGATGGATTCACATTTCAGTTTCCGTTCCAGGGGATTTTTGTCATCTATCGTAGCGTTTGTACAAAGGAAAGAGCATTTGCTAGGGTTAAGTTCCAGGTAGTTTTTCGAACTAATTTTTCATAATAAGTAAATATTAACAATTAGCACAAAGTAATTATTGTTATGTTACGTAATTTAAGTACAACATTTCACGTATACGAGAAACGCCATGTTGGCGATAGGTAACAGACACACCCCGTAGGATGGATGCTATTATCAATATTGTCAACCATTCTGAACAAACTCTTAATCAATTTATAACGTAAGTGAATGAATAAAGGTATATTCAGTAGACCAAATGTAAGAGAAATATTAGTGGATTCTCCATCAGTTGTACGGAGTATTTTAAATAGAAATCTAGCACAATTATTGTATGCTACTCGTAGCTTATTATGTGCACTGTCAGAATAGCTACGCTTAGCCCAGAGCGAGTTGCAATATATGGGGGTGCAATAGGCTCGGAATAAAGCAAGCTTAACTGGTCGGTTGCAATTGCGAAACTTGCGTAGCAACATATTACCTATATATACATATATATA
>JAUCBJ010002991.1:0-28748 GCA_032718475.1 Nemertoderma westbladi | reverse complement strand
GTCGTGCGGTCCCTGTAAGTGGGGTATTAATAAATGTATCCACGGCCCCCGGCTCCTCAAAAATACTAGAGCCAGCCTCGCTCTCAGACTCCCCCATCTGCGCCAGTTCCACCTCACGCGTGTGTACAGCTTCATACTCTACGAGTTTGTCTCGCTGTTTCTCCAATTCTTTTCGCTCACGCTCCACTTTTGCTATTTTATCCATAGCCTCCCGTTCGGTCTGCTTGGCCAATTCCATCTCTCTCCTAATCCCCTCCCTTCGCCTCGCCTCACGCGCTCTACGCTCACTCTCCTCCCTCGCTTCACGCTCTCTGCGTTCACTTTCCTCCTTCGCTTCACGCTTCTCGCGTTCGCTTTTCTCTCTCGCCACACGCTCTTCTTGTTCCTTCAACTCTATTTCATCATACTCCCTAAGGCTCCTCACGGCCCTTTCGGCCCTCTCTCTTATCTCTCCAATCGACGCCATTTCCCTCTCTAGCAGCACTCTCCCTTCCTCTAGCCGTCTACCTACTTCTCTATTACCTTGCACTGCTAGATTGAGACGGTACCTAGCGTCTATCTCTCTCACCCGTCTTTCTTTCGCGGAGGATGTAGCAGACTTATCGGTTGTGGAGGATTCCCTCCGCCTTCCCGATCTACTAGCTTTCCCCCTCCTCCCGGAACTCCCCTCCGACCGACGAGACCGAATCCGCAGGGTCAGCCTCGGATTCGCCCTCCTCAGGTCTGTTCCAACCCTCTAATTTTATACCCTGGGCATCGATTAAATATGGCCCTATGTACACTACACTAGGTTGTATACCCCCATGCCGCCATGAGTCATACAGTTCCTCGGCAACCCTTTCCGCTCTCTCCTCGGCCAATTCTCTCTGCCCGAAATGCATTAGATAGTATAAATGTCTGTCCGACTTACCTAGTCCTGACTTCAGTTTTACCTCGTCTATCGTTTTCCCCTTTCTGGCCTCCTCTAGTAGTCTCCGGGTCGCGTTGTAGGCCCGTCGAAGTCGCTCAGAAACCCCGACGTCCTCTTCGCCGACCTCTCGTCCGTCTCTCCGGGTTCGACGTCGTACCGGCGGCCCCACCGTCGCCGTTCCGGTGGGCCGTCCGTCGCCCTCGGCCTGTGGCTGGCCGGCGACATCGGTACCGATATCTCGTTCGTCTCTCTGCGTCCGGGGCCGCACCGTCGGCCCCACCGTCGCCGTTTCGGTGGGCCGCTCGTCGCCCTCGGCCTGTGGCTGGCCGGCGACACCGGTGCGTCGACCCCCGTCCCGTGTCGACTCGTCTCCGTCTCCCTCCGTCCCGCTCTCTCTTCCTCTCGGCTCGAGCTCGGGTTCCAGGCCCCCCTCGTCCTGAACTGCCGGATGACCCGTTACCGATGGGTCCGGCGTTGTGGGCCTGTATCGCCTGGTTGCGGCCTCGCGGATCGTTAGGTCTTCGTCCGGGGTCCGCGTCGGTGTCGTGTCACCTGACTGACTCATCTCTCTTCTGCAGATTTCGGTGGCTAGTGGTTACGAGTTTATCTAGGGCGGCAGCTGGGTTTGGTTACTGCCGAAGGGTTTAGTTACTGTGACGGGATCCAAGAGGGATCCCGGTTTATCCGGTTTTAGTTCACGCGTCCCCGCCGTGTATAAAGAGTGAAATGAGTTCTGATGTTGTTTGTCGTATATAATATAATATGTGGATATAGATATAGATATAGTATTGTCGTATATGGAAGGCGGGATACGGTAACTAAAGTCCCGGTCCTTCCCTATCTAAAACTATGTAATAACCTAAACTAGCACCGGTATTGCACTGAGATAACTGAATTGGTATTATTACTGCCAAGTGGCTATATTGCACGGTTGGCCTTGTTGCTCTACCTAATCGATGCCTTGATTGGTTGATACCCTTGTTGGCGCCCCTTGGAGTGTTCCCGTTCACTCCACCTATTCTCTCTGGGTTAGGGGTTTGGCCCCTGACCCTCTATTGTGTGCTTCCTTCCCACTCTTATTGGGATGGCACGAGTTGGTTAATTATCCAATCTCGTGGCTCCCAATATTGCTTATCGGCTTATAACTTTATGGGGTGTTAGCGGGATTGAATAAGCTAACATTGCCAGTGCAGATTGTTTAACACACCTACTCAGTGCATCCGCATGAACCAAATGTGTTCATGTTTTGGTTTTCCTGGACCGTAACTTACAGTACATGGATGTTTTTCAGTACGGTTCCATACAGCCATACCTACAGTAGGCCTACACCCCTACAGATATATCAGTCCTAATGTGCGGTTGTCAATGAGACCAATAAGGCATGTGCCACAGAGACCACGCACGAGATCCGAAAGGCCGCTTGCGTTTTAGTTACAGTACAGTAAATATCTAAATATTGTTAAAAAAAAATTTTGCACAATAAACAAACTTCAAGAGGGGGGCGGGGTGGGTGTTTTGCCTGTCATGCCCCCTCTACATAATATTGTTCCCTTCTTGGTGGAAATAAAGGAGGAAGGAGGAGTTGAAGAGTGTCCAAGGAACTTTAAAAATAATGGAATGGATTCAAGGAGAGACTCTTCAGTCAGAGTTCCTGTTCCCCGACCAGCCAGTAGTCTTCTCCTGAGGATTTAGCCAAATGGGAAAAGGCCCTACAGGAGAATAATGCACTGGTGCAAATTATAAGGTAGAATGATAATGGCATCTTTATCCTTTTATCCTATATGGGAAGTCGAATTTGACATTAAATTATTTAATAAATTGAGTAAAACAGAATCAGAATTGTTCGAATTGTTGAAGATTACTACAATACCTTCGTGTAGTAGCTATCGAAAGAGGAGCCTTCGGATCGCTTCCGGCTTCAGCCGACTGTTTGCTTTGCTCGATACGTTCTCGAAACGTATTCTTTTGATTTCTTATTATTTGTTCTAGATCAGTAATTAATAATTTTTATTAATGTAATAATTGTTTAAATATTTTAGCATTAAAATGTTAGTAAGCGAGGAGTTTTTTCTAATCTTTGTAGATTGACGAATTCTCCAACTTCTCACAATCACTATCGGCTGCGAGTTTTGCCATCTGTGCACGATGGATGGAAACACATTCGCCGAGAAATTTGCAAAAACCGCTAGACATGCCATCGGGAAAATTAATCGTTCTAAGATGTATTAAAGGTTAGACAATTTTTCATATTATTTGTTACATACTGATATGGAATTGTTACAGTATAATACGCCAGTACACATATTGTTACAGTACATATAGGCTACGCCGGTACACATACAGTACATTGACGCTAATGCAAGTTGGCATATGACATTTATTTATTTATTTCTAACATTTATTGACACATTGTGGGGCCTTCGCGCAGCACGAAAGTCTATAAGAAAGTGTACTAATCTCTATTAGATAAACGGAAACCGTCATTTCCAAGATATCAATCAGTGATGCATAAACTGGTTGTAAAAAGCAGAGGTCCATTTCAGTTTAACCTTACACGCTTTTTAACTATTTAACTTGACTTGAGTATTTAACCTGCCTTAACACGATTTATAGAAGATGAATACTTGTATCCACTACAAAACTTGTTGCGTTCGTCCTATACAACCTGGTCACCAAATATATGCCTTAAAACATTCCTTATTGGATATTGCAATATTGGATAAAGTGTCAACCGTCTAATATGCTAAACCAGGTTGTTTACGAGTTATTTTTAAAACTCTCGTCTTCATTACAACCCTCGTTGCACTCGTCCTGTACATCTGATCACCAAATAACTAGCATAAGACATTCCACCACCGGTGCTATCAAATTGACATATCGTCCAATATTCTGTACTAAAGCTTGCAAGTATATTCAACATATAATACGAGTCTCTTCATTAGCTCATCCTGAAGGCCCCACGCAAATTCTAATTGGAAAATTTATAAACTTTTACCAAACAACATGTGTACTAAGTTTGATTAGATTTCATCGAGAATTATCCGAGTTATTAACATTTCAAAACACGGACCTACAGATCTAGAGAACGCTTACTTTCGTGGCTCGCCCCACATTCACGCAGTAGGATAATTTGAACATAATATTATTGTGTTTCATTTTATGTAAAGAAAGTAAAGTAAATAACTTTATTCTGTACCCTAGGAAGAACTGCTATAGTTTGAAGCTCGTAACATAATAACCTAACAAAACACGTCCGTGGGGCCTTCGCGCAGCACGAGGCTCAGTTAGAGATACAAATTTAAATTAATTTTCAATTAAATTTCTTCTAGCTTTCTCACTGAACACTAGGCCTATGGTGTTGACGCGAAGATAGAGAAAGTGATTACAAACTATTTTGTTCAAGTTGCGTGGCGCGCTGGTGGATCTAAGCACATGTAAGTATAATTATATTATAATGCATAGACCTCAAAATTTAATTAAATATTATAATTTAATGCAATGGTGCGATTATGGGTATATAAAGAAAGATTAGTTTTGTATTAGATAAATAATAGTGGTGAGGATTTGTGTGTTAAATATTATGCATGTGGATGGGTTGGTTTAAGTTTGAGGATTTATAACATAATTTTCTTAACTTATATCATGGAATACCGTTTCGCTGTCAACTTAATATTATGGTAATCTTAATAATGTAATCAATGAAATCTTAATTAATGTAATCTTAATTACTTTACAGTGCTAGAAAAGTTGGAGGAGCCGAGGATTGCATCGCAATCGAAAAGATAGAAAACGAAATCGAGACTGGAATGGAGACTTTTGATTGGACTTATATGAACTTTATACCGTAGGGCCAATACATGTGCATAAAATAGGTCAACCTTTATTTATATTTATATCAAATTTTAATTGTTTGTTTCTTGCAATATCTTTTCAATTAATAATAAAATTGTAATAGATTGTCCTATTATGTATCGGAAACGTTCGTGTTTTTATACCTACGAGATTAGCACTACATTAGGGATTAACCAGACATTATTATAAAATATTACTGTTGTTAGTTATATGTATTTGCTATAAGATAATAAGATAAAAGCATTGCGTCTTGGGTTGGTCTGTTTCATTTCCATATTTTCAACGGGTGTACACATACTAACATTATTATTCACATTATGATTATAATATTAATAAATAGCGTTTTTACCCATTGTTATTCTGTAATATTAAAACAAACCGCACCAATTTTGTTCAGGTGTAATAAGTTTTTGCATTTATAGAAATAACATTGTTTATATGGAAACTCTATGTAGGCCTATTACAAGATACCATGCATTTTAACATTAAAATCATAATGTTTTAGTATTGATGTACTAATGTTAGAATAATAATGAGAAAATAGTGAGAAAAAAAAATCAGGAATGCTATGAGAATGCTATGAAATAATTCCAATATTAGCTTAATGTTAGAATAACATTAGAATGTTAAGGGTGGGAAATCCACTAACTATTAAAATTCCAATGTTAAAATAACACTGATTAATATGTGTTACCAAATACTGCCAAAAGTGCACTTCTATTGCACAGGGTCCGAGCGCTTTGCCAAAAAAATATTAAAACTGGCATTAGTTTAACATTTGAATTTTAATATTTTATTATATGAATAAAGATGTTAATAAACATTATTTTAATGTTGCTATGGTTTGCAGGGTTGACTTATTTCAAAATTTGGTGCTGGCACCAAAATTTGTCACCCACCAAAAAAACAAGTTTGAAGTTTCTAAATCAATTTATATGAATTCCATCAAATTTCTAACACCAAAAAACCTGTGTAGATCCAAAATAGAGATGTTACAATTCATATTTATTGAAATGTAATTTTCAAAAAACGTCTCAAAAAAAGTGCCAAAAGTAGGGCTAAAAAATGGTGCTATAACTCGAAAAGTACCCAATATTTTTGAAAACGGTTTTCACTACTAGGAAGACAATAGATTTTTAGGAAAAATCATAAAATTTCAGATTCCCAACTGCGTTTGTTTCAGAATTATAATAAAAAAACCACGGGGGGGGGTCATATTGACCCCCCCCCCGGGTTTAATAGGGTTAATTTTTCGAGTTACACCCATAAAAACAATGAAAACACCCCTTCTGTCACATCTTGGGGGCCTTCTGCGCCTCCTGCCAATTTAGAGTTGAATTTACAACTTAAAAGTTGAATTAAAAAAAAAAAGTTTTAAATTTCAACTCAGTTGAAATTTGAACTTCTCCCCGACTGTCATGAGAAAAACCGAAAAGAACTGATAAAACTGCCCAGAGGCTGAGAGGTCTTCGTACAGTTTGAAAAATACATAAAATATCTCTCAAAGCTGCTCAGAGACCTTTGTGCTGCATGATAAACGCTGAAAAGAGCTGTTGAAACTGTTCAGCGGTTTTCGAGCAGCTTGACAAGGACTGAAAATGGGCAGTGCTAAAATGCACAGAGCCACACGGACCCAGAAATTGACCATTTCACTATGAAGCAATGAGGCACCAACCCACTCCGACACAGGAGATGTTGCGCAGTGATAAATTAATGCTATCAAAGGTAATTCTGCGAGAAATTATGCAAATATAAGGAATAAAGCACTGAGCCACAAAGAGCCAATTTTTTGGATAAATTTGGATCAGCTGATTGATTCTGACTAACTTGTCCATGGTGATTTCTTATTGGTTACTTTGTATTATTGTATACCATCTACTGTACCCTGCCCTATTCACCTACTAATGTTAATGATGGTAATAATATGTTTGCAAACGGACCCAAAGGATGTCATATACTTTGCACACGGACCCAAAAGATGTCAGATACTTTGCACACGGACCCAAATGTTGGCAGATACTTTGCAAACGGAACGAAAGGATGTCATATACTTTGCACATGGACCCAAAAGATGTCAGATACTTTGCACACGGACCCAAATGTTTGCAGATACGTTGAACACGGACGCAAAGGATCTCAGATACTTTGCACACGGACCCAAATAGATGTCAGATACTTTGCACACGGACCCAAATGTTGGCAGATAATTTGCACACGGAACCAAAGGATGTCATATACTTTGCACATGGACCCAATATATGTCAGATACTTTGCACACGGACCCAAATGTTGGCAGATACGTTGAACACGGACCCAAAAGATGTCAGATACTTTGCACACGGACCCAAAGGATGTCATATACTTTGCACACGGACCCAAAAGATGTCAGATACTTTGCACACGGACCCAAATGTTGGCAGATACGTTGAACACGGACCCAAAGGATCTCAGATACTTTGCACATGGACCCAAAAGATGTCAGATACTTTGCACACGGACCCAAATGTTTGCAGATACGTTGAACACGGACCCAAAGGATCTCAGATACTTTGCACACGGACCCAAAAGATGTCAGATACTTTGCACACGGACCAAAATGTTGGCAGATACTTTGCACACGGACCCAAAGGATGTCATATACTTTGCACACGGACCCAAAGGATGTCATATACTTTGCACACGGACCCAAAAGATGCCAGATACTTTGCACACGGACCAAAATGTTGGCAGATACTTTGCACACGGACCCAAAAGATGTCAGATACTTTTCAAACGGACCCAAAGGATGTCATATACTTTGCACACGGACCCAAAGGATGTCAGATACTTTGCACATGGACCCAAATGTTGGCAGATACTTTGCACACGGACACAAATGTTGGCAGATACTTTGCACACGGACCCAAAAGATGTCTGATACTTTGTACTCGGACCCAAAGGATGTCCGATACTTTGCACACGGACCCAAAATATGTCAGATACTTTACACACGGACCCAAATGTTGGCAGATACTTTGCACACGGACCCAAAGGATGTCATATACTTTGCACACGGATCCAAAAGATGTCAGATACTTTGTACACGGACACAAATGTTGACAGATACTTTGCATACGGACCCAAAGGATGTCAGATACTTTGCACACGGACCCAAAGGATGTCATATACTTTGCACATGGACCCAAAGGATGTCATATACTTTGCACACGGACCCAAAATATGTCAGATACTTTGCACACGGACACAAATGTTGGCAGATACTTTGCACACGGACCCAAAGGATGTCATATACTTTGCACACGGACCCAAATGATGTCATATACTTTGCACACGGACCCAAAAGATGTCAGATACTTTGCACACGGACACAAATGTTGGCAGATACTTTGCACACGGACCCAAAGGATGTAATATACTTTGCACACGGACCCAAAGGATGTCATATACTTTGTACACGGACCCAAAAGATGTCAGATACTTTGCACACGGACCCAAATGTTGGCAGATACTTTGCACACGGACCCAAAGGATGTCAGATAATTTGCACACAGACACAAATGTTGGCAGATACTTTGAACACGGACCCAAAGGATGTCAGATACTTTGCACACGGACCCAAAGGATGTCATATACTTTGCACACGGACCCAAATGTTGGCAGATACTTTGAACACGGACCCAAAGGATGTCAGATACTTTGCACACGGACCCAAAGGATGTCATATACTTTGCACACGGACCCAAAAGATGTCAGATACTTTGCACACGGACCCAAATGTTGGCAGATACTTTGCACACGGACCCAAAGGATGTCATATACTTTGCACACGGACCCAAAATATGTCAGATACTTTGCACACGGACCCAAATGTTGGCAGATACTTTGCACACGGACCCAAAAGATGTCAGATACTTTGCACACGGACACAAATGTTGGCAGATACTTTGCACACGGACCCAAAGGATGTAATATACTTTGCACACGGACCCAAAGGATGTCATATACTTTGTACACGGACCCAAAAGATGTCAGATACTTTGCACACGGACCCAAATGTTGGCAGATACTTTGCACACGGACCCAAAGGATGTCAGATAATTTGCACACAGACACAAATGTTGGCAGATACTTTGAACACGGACCCAAAGGATGTCAGATACTTTGCACACGGACCCAAAGGATGTCATATACTTTGCACACGGACCCAAATGTTGGCAGATACTTTGAACACGGACCCAAAGGATGTCAGATACTTTGCACACGGACCCAAAGGATGTCATATACTTTGCACACGGACCCAAAAGATGTCAGATACTTTGCACACGGACCCAAATGTTGGCAGATACTTTGCACACGGACCCAAAGGATGTCATATACTTTGCACACGGACCCAAAATATGTCAGATACTTTGCACACGGACCCAAATGTTGGCAGATACTTTGCACACGGACCCAAAAGATGTCAGATACTTTGCAAACGGACCCAAAGGATCTCGTATACTTTGCACACGGACCCAAAGGATGTCAGATACTTTGCACACGGACCCAAATGTTGGCAGATACTTTGCACACGGACACAAATGTTGGCAGATACTTTGCACACGGACCCAAAAGATGTAAGATACTTTGCATTCGGACCCAAAGGATGTCATATACTTTGCACACGGACCCAAAATATGTCAGATACTTTGCACACAGACCCAAAAGATGTCAGATACTTTGCACACGGACCCAAATGTTGGCAGATACTTTGAATACGGACCCAAAGGATGTCAGATACTTTGCACACGGACCCAAAGGAAGTCAGATACTTTGCACTTGGAACCAAAAGATGTCAGATACTTTGCACACGGACCCAAAGGATGTCATATACTTTGAACACGGACCCAAAAGATGTCAGATACTTTGCACACGGACCCAAATGTTGGCAGATACTTTGCACACGAACCCAAATGTTAGTAGATACTTTGCACACGGACCCAAACGATGTCAGATACTTTGCACACGGACCCAAAGGATGTCAGATACTTTGAACACGGACCCAAATGTTGGCAGATACTTTGCACACGGACCCAAAGGATGTCATATACTTTGCACACGGACCCAAAAGATGTCAGATACTTTGCACACGGACCCAAATGTTGGCAGATACTTTGCACACGGACCCAAATGTTGGCAGATAATTTGCACACGAACCCAAATATTGGCAGATACTTTGCACACGGACCCAAAGGATGTCATATACTTTGCACACGGACCCAAAAGATGTCAGATACTTTGCACACGGACACAAATGTTGGCAGATACTTTGCACACGGACCCAAAGGATGTCATATACTTTGCACACGGACCCAAAGGATGTCATATACTTTGCACACGGACCCAAAAGATGTCAGATACTTTGCACACGGACACAAATGTTGGCAGATACTTTGCACACGGACCCAAAGGATGTCATATACTTTGCACACGGACCCAAAGGATGTCATATACTTTGTACACGGACCCAAAAGATGTCGGATACTTTGCACACGGACCCAAATGTTGGCAGATACTTTGCACACGGACCCAAAGGATGTCAGATAATTTGCACACGGACACAAATGTTGGCAGATACTTTGAACACGGACCCAAAGGATGTCAGATACTTTGCACACGGACCCAAAGGATGTCATATACTTTGCACACGGACCCAAATGTTGGCAGATACTTTGAACACGGACCCAAAGGATGTCAGATACTTTGCACACGGACCCAAAGGATGTCATATACTTTGCACACGGACCCAAAAGATGTCAGATACTTTGCACACGGACCCAAATGTTGGCAGATACTTTGCACACGGACCCAAAGGATGTCATATACTTTGCACACGGACCCAAAAGATGTCAGATACTTTGCACACGGACCCAAATGTTGGCAGATACTTTGCACACGGACCCAAAAGATGTCAGATACTTTGCAAACGGACCCAAAGGATCTCATATACTTTGCACACGGACCCAAAGGATGTCAGATACTTTGCACACGTACCGAAATGTTGGCAGATACTTTGCACACGGACACAAATGTTGGCAGATACTTTGCACACGGACCCAAAAGATGTAAGATACTTTGCATTCGGACCCAAAGGATGTCATATACTTTGCACACGGACCCAAAATATGTCAGATACTTTGCACACAGACCCAAAAGATGTCAGATACTTTGCACACGGACCCAAATGTTGGCAGATACTTTGAATACGGACCCAAAGGATGTCAGATACTTTGCACACGGACCCAAAGGAAGTCAGATACTTTGCACTTGGAACCAAAAGATGTCAGATACTTTGCACACGGACCCAAAGGATGTCATATACTTTGAACACGGACCCAAAAGATGTCAGATACTTTGCACACGGACCCAAATGTTGGCAGATACTTTGCACACGAACCCAAATGTTAGTAGATACTTTGCACACGGACCCAAACGATGTCAGATACTTTGTGTTGGCAAATATACCAAAGGGCTAACTTTGCAAGCTCTTTTTCCGCTATTGTGCTAACTTTTCCAAAGTGCTAACTCAAAGTGCTAACTCGTGGTCCTTGCAATCTGAAACTTTGTCAAAACGTTTTTTAGACCATTTCCCACAAGTTAGCATTTTACCACTTTTGCAGTCCAGTGTGTCATGTGTATGAAATACTTGGCCCCCCTTAGTGGCATTATGGGAACTGGTACTTTTCAAACACACTTAAACACTCAAGAGTATGGAATGGCCATAATGCTAACTTACAAACACACTTCTTACACTTACATTCCATTTGTACCAACTACCAAGTGCTAAATGATTATAAGACCGCAAATACCCTAATACGCTAACTCGCTGAATGTTAATTGCGAATACCCCTCCGTTTCGCGAATAGCCAATTGTACACGTATAACCTAATAATAAAAGCGTTTTGCACAAACTGCGGGGGCGCTAAAGTCTTAACTTATTACTTTTAGATAGTCTTTGAAAGTACTCTATACAAAGTCCTAACCCGATAACTGTGTATTGTCATGGAAACGTAATGGTTTCTTACCTGGACATCCATACAATGTATTTCAATTTATTGCACAGGCGACATATTATTATGTAGTGAGTGATTGCCGTGGAATGGAAATACCTAGATATATTGACAATCGTTATTTCAAAATTCATCCGGTCTAATTGTTGAGATACCCCAAATTGAGGTTCTAAATTTGTGAAAATATTAGTGAAACAATTTTATGGTTAAAGAAAAACTCTATTTGTTTTTATGTAGAGTAATGCGTAATTTTATTCCACAAAGTGGCCTTTTCTTTTATAGCACGTAAATTGCAATAATTAGTGCATTATAGGCGTAACTAAACGTGCGCTATTTTTCTGACAATTATCAACTTCTCGATGTGGTGATATCCTCGTAACGCAGCTAAGTAATAATCACCAACTTAGTAACAATAAACTTCTATAACAAATATTGATAGTATTTCCCATTACTGATAACTATTGATTGTAGGCGAAGTGTAAGTTTAGTTGATGTACCAACTGCAATTAATTGCATAAAAAGGATATGAATTTCATTAATATTCCTAAACATTACAATATTAACGCTAATAATTAAGCATTCAGAACGCCCTTAAATTGACATAATTTAACAAAATGGCACCATTTTGTGAAAAGGACACTGTCAACGTTTATGAATGAATGACCCTTGTATATTTATGGAAACATCCCCGCCGCGCTCGCTCGGTACATAAATACTGCTTATGTGAAACCTTTCAAACAATCATGTAAAATAGTTATAGTTTCACTTTTATCAATTTACAATATTTGCAGGAAAAAATAATACAATTCAATCATTATTCGTGTAACATCAGTTATAAATCGGTAAAATATGAAAGTTCCTTTACATAAATCATTACGTCGGTTTTTCTGACTTTTATGTCTGCTATATTTTAATTTTTTTTACTTATTATCAATAATGTTTTTTACTTTCTCTCGTGTTATTTTAATTTTCGTTGGTTAGTCAATCACACTTATATTCAATTTGTACTAAGTGCTAAATGATTGTAAGACCGAAAATATTGATTGCGAATACCCCTCAGTTTCGCAAATAACCAATTTCACATCGAACACAAAAATAAAACCGTTTGCATAAACTCCGGGAGCGCTAAAGTCCTAACTTATACTTTCTTTTGAAAGTACTTTATACAAAGTCCTAACCCGATAATTTTGTATTGTCATGGAAACCTAATGGTTTCTTACCTGGACATTGACAACTAGTCTAATGAAACATAGGCAAACCGAAATTTATTCCCAGACTGAAACGAATAAGAATGGTGAAATGGAAAACTTACACATAGATAGACAATCGTTATTAGAATATTTCCTCGTTTCGTCTATTGTTGAGATATAATAAAATACATAAAACACAAACTCAAACTGTGGCAAATTTAATTTGGGTTGTAAATTGGTGAAATTAGTTAGTGAAACAATAAATATAATATGCGTCAGATTAATAATTAACAATTGTTAAAATTCAAAACAATTAAAATTCACTATAATGATAGGCTGCTCAGAGTAACTTAAGCCCACATAAATAATTCCCTTGAGTGAATTCTATCCGCGTAGGAGAAATTAAATATAAAGATGTTAATTATGCGATAATTTTAGAAATTTTGATCTTATGAAAAGATAATGAAAGGAGTCAGTGAAATTATCATATTAAAGCAACGTTTCAAAACCAATCCGGATAATTCTAAAGTGCCGGGGTGCCGGGGTTATAAATTAACACAGTCCAAGAATTGGAGCCGCACCTAACTAATATATCGTGGACACTGATAAAACACAAGATATACTGTATAATAATAATTTTGATGAAAAATATGAAGCATTAGTTGCATCATTAACTGAAATATGACTCATCTCATTGCACTGATTCAAATGAATAGCCTTGAATTATTATATAGGAGCTACGGCAATTTTGATATTTTGTATCTCTTAGAAATTTCCCAGGAGTCTTTTTCCCAAGTTTTGTTTTGAATCCGTTACTGTAAAATGATGATCCATTACCAAATTTAATATAACATTCCCTTGCAATAAATAGACCTATAAACTGATCTGAAATTTTCAAAACCAAGTTTCACATCGTCACTACTGTAATCTTTGACAAGTTTTTCTGATAAATGAAAAATCAGGTATCCCGAATGCCAACTAGCTAGGATCGGCATGCTGCATTGCAGCTGCATTTTTAAAAATGCGGGTGCCGGCTTGTCGACAAAATTGCGCCGCCACAACTCCCTATCGCCCATGCAGGGTTGTTTGAATTAAATCATTTGATTTAAATCATTGATTTAAATCATGATTTAAATCACATATAAAAATAAAAAAAAATCAGATAGTTTTGATTTTTTTAAAATCATGAATTTTATCAATCATGCTTTAAGGCCTGGATAAACATTGCATTACGGGTTATTAATAAATGATTCCAATTACCTAAATATTTACATGAAAATACAGTAACATCTCGCATTTCCAATACCATACAGTATTCACAGGCCCATTAATTAAGTTGTACAGTACTTTAGAGTTTGTTGTTTATTTAGTTTATATTCGATTCGGATTCAGACTTTTCGGGATTTCCGGGATCGGGACCGGGATTATTCCTCTCGAGATCCCGTTTTACGAGATCGGTTTTGCAATTTTGGATTAAATTCATCAAAGTTAATAGTATATGAGGCAGGTTTTCAGTAACACTCACTTTATTTTACACTTCTGAAATATTAGCAAGATAAAGTTATATTAAAATTATCTTATAATTGATTACTGGATGGTTTACTGAAATAAAAATTAGATATAATAAAAACATTTCCGTTCTGCTGGAACTTTTTTAGATGTTCAACAAATTTATTTAACCATTTAAACTTCGGGATCCCGTTTCAAAAAAGTCGGAATCGGGATTCGATATTTCGCTGGGATCCCGGTTTTTCGGTTTTTTTTAAACATTAGTGCATTGATGAAGCCAGAAGTCTTCCGATTGTTTAAATATAAAATCTGATTTAAATAAAAACATCTGATTTAAATAAAAAAATCTGATTTAAATAAGAAAAAAGTGATTTAAATGGGTGACTACAAAACAAAGACCAAAGACCTAAATAATAAAGACCTGCATAATCTTTGAAACATGTGTTAACTTTCGTTTATTGTTTTGGTTCCCCCAACAAGCCTCTGTAACATGCTCCTTTACTAACCTGTTCCTTTAAATGCAATGTAACCTAACGCTCTTTGGCACCTGTACAAAACAAAGATATAAAGTCGCGTTACGTCCTAAAGGGGATTAGGTCCCATTGCCATATAGCGTTAGATCCCATTGCCATTTACAGGAGCAGGTTAGTAAAGGAGCAGGTTACAGAGGCGTGTTTGGGGAACCAAAACAATAGACGAAAGTTAACACATGTGTTTCATACAGGTCTTTGTTATTTGGGTCTTTGTTTTTTAGTCACCCGATTTAAATGAAAAAAAATCTGATTTAAATAAAAAAAATCTGATTTTTTTTATTAAAAAAGAAAATCATGATTTTTATCAACCCTGCACCCATGACATTTGCTAGATCATCCACTTCTTCAAGGCCAGTGTCCTTTAAGATGCGTCTCAAGAAAGTCATGGGCTGTCCACCATGCTTATTCAGTCCATGAGGCTGCCAAAGTACAAGATTATGCACTGGCTGGTCCTCACGGCGAAAGCAATGTCCTGCAAAGCGGAGGCGATTTTGTTCTAGTGTCAAGCTTGGGGGAACCAATGAGACAACTCCAATGTTACATAGTGTCTGGTTGGAGATGTGTGCAGTGCATTGTACTTGACACAATGTACCCGGCGTAGCATTCTTGTGAATGTGCCATCCAGAGATTTGGTGTCCTCAGCAGTTAGAGCCCAACATGGACTCTCATAGAGAGGCACTGGAACTACTGCTGCTCTAAATAATCGGACCTTAAGTTTCCGATTAATTCTCGGTGACTTCCAAATCCTGCAAAGCATATTCAAGGCTGCCCAATGCTTTGCCTTACGTATTCGAAGGTCCTCATCTGACTTCCGGATCCATGATCCCAGGTAACAGAAGTCGTCCACATGCCTAAGAATACCATCCTTTGAGCTTATGCTCATCCGATCAGAGACTTGCTGAGGACTTTCAAAGTTAACTGTCAAAATTTTGGTCTTTCTGGAGTTAATAAAAAGACCAACACTAGAAGCAGCATGTTCTAATGAGCTGAGGAGCCGTTGGGCTCCCTCTAGTGATTCTGAGAGTACTCCTAAGTCATAAAGCAAAGTCTAGATCAGTTAGGTACTTGCTGGATTTCCTCGACTTCTGGAGCCAGTAGGTGGAGTTATCATCACCCCATCATCATTATGATGATCTAAGGACGTGCGTGGAATATAGTCAACCACAATTATGAACAAGAATGGTGCAAGTGTGTCTCCCTGGAGGACGTCCCATTACACTTCAAATGGTTCTCTGTCACCGTCAACAGTAGAGACAAATGTTGTCGAACCATCGTATACTGATCTGATTGCTGCAATAATTTCATCAGGAATCCCATATAATGAAACTATGCTGAACATACGTGAGAGAGTGACTGAATCAAAGGCCTTGAAGAAGTCAACAAAGATAACAGCCAGATGCCTATCTTTCTTTTTTGATAACTCTTCAATTATCCTTCGGGTATCCTATGGGCTCCATGGTCCCACGAATGCCGAATTGGCCGAATGCCAAAATAAGGATCACGAGACGAATTACAGAAATGCTGAAATGTTTGATCCTGTTTAAACACTTAGTTAGTAGGCCTACAACATGAATAAACCATGCAGTTAGGTGTATAATAATACTGTTCGGGTTTGCAATTAGCACAACATTAATTTGACCATGCAGTTAGGTGTATTAATTAATTAATGTTGTATATTCATACATAATATATCATATTAGTACCGCACAGTAATGTAATGTAAATCTAAATTGTAGTAATGTAAAGTAAATTTAAGTAATTAACTAATATGTAAGTAGCACAAAAAAAAACAAGGAAAAACACAAATAAGTATTGAGACACTAGAAAATATCTAGAACGACGATACATATTTCAAAATTTCAATTAGTTCTTTATTAGTTTTTTAGCAAATTTAACTAAACGTTTACTGAGCATAACCTTAGGGTGGGGAAAATTAACAATATCTTCTACTATGAACCTATGGCTGTTTGTTATACGGCAGATGATAAATGTAGCGCACATTCGTATTCCAAGCGGTGTATATTCTACGGCATTCATCAGAAGCCAAATCCCAAACTGGGCTTCCATAAAAACTTGTCGCATAAATACGTTGAATGTTAGACAAGCACCGCGGGTGAGCGAATGAAAATTCTGCCTTAAATTTGCCAATTTTCCTATAAATGCACCTCTCTTACGCTGTATATCTATATTGACACTACACGTAAAATTAAGCAGAATTCCTAAATGTAGCCCTTTCTCAACCCATGGTAGTGTAACGTTATTTACTGAAATATTCACACTAGGCGGCTTCCATGTGTTCTGGAACGGGATACATTTAGTTTTACTTTTTTTCGGATCAATATCAGTACTAATCTGTAATTTATACTCTTTACAAAAATCTTTGCAACTATTAATCATGTATTGTAGGCCAATTACGGACGGGCACAATAGAAACATATCGTCCGCAAAGGACGGACAACCATAAAACTGAGCACCAATATAACAACCTATTTTTGCCTGTCTGAGCCGTGAAATCAGCACATTTAAAACAACACAGAACATAATAATACTGTTCGGGTTTGCAGTTAGTACAACATTAATTTGACCATGCAGTTAGGTGTATAATAATACTGTTCGGGTTTGCAGTTAGCACAACATTAATTAGACCTTGCAGTTAGGTGTATAGTAATACTGTTCGGGTTTGCAGTTAGCACAACATTAATTAGACCTTGCAGTTAGGTGTATAGTAATACTGTTCAGGTTTGCAGTTAGCACAACATTAATAGACAATGCAGTTAGGGCTATGGTATAAGTGTAGTCTTTACCACCCTTGTACTCTAGCGACCTTCCAGAGAATTTGTTAGTTAGGTGTATAGTTGATTTGCATGCGTCTGGAACAGTTAGCACTTTGGACGAAAAAGAGCACGTTAGCGTTTCGAGTGGTTTGCCGGTATACGTGCACACGGACCCAAAGGATGTCAGATACTTTGAACACGGACCCAAATGTTGGCAGATACTTTGCACACGGACCCAAAGGATGTCATATACTTTGCACACGGACCCAAAAGATGTCAGATACTTTGCACACGGACCCAAATGTTGGCAGATACTTTGCACACGGACCCAAATGTTGGGAGATAATTTGCACACGAACCCAAATATTGGCAGATACTTTGCACACGGACCCAAAGGATGTCATATACTTTGCACACGGACCCAAAAAATGTCAGATACTTTGAACACGGACCCAAATGTTGGCAGATACTTTGCACACGGACCCAATGGATGACATATACTTTGCACACGGACCCAAAAGATGACAGATACTTTGAACACGGACCCAAATGTTGGCAGATACTTTGCACACGGACCCAAAAGCTGTCAGATACTTTGCAAACGGACCCAAAGGATGTCATATAATTTGCAAACGGACCCAAAGGATGTCATATACTTTGCACACGGACCCAAAGGATGTCAGATACTTTGCAAACGGACCCAAAGAATGTCATATGCTTTGCACACGGACCCAAAAGCTGTCAGATACTTTGCAAACGGACCCAAAGGATGTCATATACTTTGCACACGGACCCAAAAGCTATCAGATACTTTGCAAACGGACCCAAAGGATGTCATATACTTTGCACACGGACCCAAAGGATGTCATATACTTTGCACACGGACCCAAAGGATGTCAGATACTTTGCAAACGGACCCAAAGGATGTCATATACTTTGCACACGGACCCAAAGGATGTCATATACTTTGCACACGGACCCAAAGGATGTCATATACTTTGCACTCGGACCCAAAGGATGTCAGATACTTTGCAAACGGACCCAAAGGATGTCATATACTTTGCACACGGACCCAAAAGATGTCATATACATTGCACACGGACCCAAAGGATGTCATATACTTTGCACACGGACCCAAAGGATGTCATATACTTTGCACACCGACCCAAAGGATGTCATATACTTTGCACACGGACCCAAAAGATGTCAGATACTTTGCAACCGGACCCAAATGTTGGCAGATACTTTGCACACGGACCCAAAGGATGTCATATACTTTGCACACGGACCCAAAAGATGTCATATACTTTGCACACGGACCCAAAAGATGTCAGATACTTTGCACACGGACCCAAAAGATGTCAGATACTTTGCAACCGGACACAAATGTTGGCAGATACTTTGCACACGGACCCAAAGGATGTCATATACTTTGCACACGGACCCAAAGGATGTCATATACTTTGCACACGGACCCAAAGGATGTCATATACTTTGCACACGGACCCAAAAGATGTCAGATACTTTGCACACGGACCCAAATGTTGGCAGATACTTTGCACACGGACCCAAATATTGGCAGATACTTTGCACACGGACCCAAAGGATGTCATATACTTTGCACACGGACCCAAAGGATTTCATATACTTTGCACACGGACCCAAAGGATGTCATATACTTTGCACACGGACCCAAAGGATGTCATATACTTTGCACACGGACCCAAAGGATGTCAGATACTTTGCACACGGACCCAAATATTGGCAGATACTTTGCACACGGATCCAAAGGATGTCATATACTTTGCACACGGACCCAAAGGATTTCATATACTTTGCACACGGACCCAAAGGATGTCATATACTTTGCACACGGACCCAAAGGATGTCATATACTTTGCACACGGACCCAAAGGATGTCAGATACTTTGCAAACGGACCCAAAGGATGTCATATACTTTGCACACGGACCCAAAAGCTGTCAGATACTTTGCAAACGGACCCAAAGGATGTCAGATACTTTGCAAACGGACCCAAAGAATGTCATATGCTTTGCACACGGACCCAAAGGATGTCAGATACTTTGCAAACGGACCCAAAGAATGTCATATGCTTTGCACACGGACCCAAAAGCTGTCAGATACTTTGCAAACGGACCCAAAGGATGTCATATACTTTGCACACGGACCCAAAAGCTATCAGATACTTTGCAAACGGACCCAAAGGATGTCATATACTTTGCACACGGACCCAAAGGATGTCATATACTTTGCACACGGACCCAAAGGATGTCAGATACTTTGCAAACGGACCCAAAGGATGTCATATACTTTGCACACGGACCCAAAGGATGTCATATACTTTGCACACGGACCCAAAGGATGTCATATACTTTGCACTCGGACCCAAAGGATGTCAGATACTTTGCAAACGGACCCAAAGGATGTCATATACTTTGCACACGGACCCAAAAGATGTCATATACATTGCACACGGACCCAAAGGATGTCATATACTTTGCACACGGACCCAAAGGATGTCATATACTTTGCACACCGACCCAAAGGATGTCATATACTTTGCACACGGACCCAAAAGATGTCAGATACTTTGCAACCGGACCCAAATGTTGGCAGATACTTTGCACACGGACCCAAAGGATGTCATATACTTTGCACACGGACCCAAAAGATGTCATATACTTTGCACACGGACCCAAAAGATGTCAGATACTTTGCACACGGACCCAAAAGATGTCAGATACTTTGCAACCGGACACAAATGTTGGCAGATACTTTGCACACGGACCCAAAGGATGTCATATACTTTGCACACGGACCCAAAGGATGTCATATACTTTGCACACGGACCCAAAGGATGTCATATACTTTGCACACGGACCCAAAAGATGTCAGATACTTTGCACACGGACCCAAATGTTGGCAGATACTTTGCACACGGACCCAAATATTGGCAGATACTTTGCACACGGACCCAAAGGATGTCATATACTTTGCACACGGACCCAAAGGATTTCATATACTTTGCACACGGACCCAAAGGATGTCATATACTTTGCACACGGACCCAAAGGATGTCATATACTTTGCACACGGACCCAAAGGATGTCAGATACTTTGCAAACGGACCCAAAGGATGTCATATACTTTGCACACGGACCCAAAAGCTGTCAGATACTTTGCAAACGGACCCAAAGGATGTCATATACTTCGCACACGGACCCAAAGGATGTCATATACTTTGCACACGGACCCAAAGGATGTCAGATACTTTGCAAACGGACCCAAAGGATGTCATATACTTTGCACACGGACCCAAAGGATGTCATATACTTTGCACACGGACCCAAAAGATATCATATACTTTGCACACGGACCCAAAAGATTTCAGATACTTTGCACACGGACCCAAATGTTGGCAGATACTTTGCACACGGACCCAAAGGATGTCATATACTTTGCACACGGACCCAAAAGATGTCAGATACTTTGCACACGGACCCAAATGTTGGCAGATACTTTGCACACGGACCCAAAGGATGTCAGATACTTTGCACACGGACCCAAATGTTGGCAGATACTTTGAATACGGACCCAAAGGATGTCATATACTTTGCACACGGACCCAAAGGATGTCAGATACTTTGCACACGGACCCAAAAGATGTCAGATACTTTGCACACGGACCCAAATGTTGGCAGATACTTTGAATACGGACCCAAAGGATGTCAGATACTTTGCACACGGACCCAAAGGAAGTCAGATACTTTGCACACGGACCCAAATATTGGATTATACCGGGTGTACTGGTAACGGGCGTAACTCCTATGATGTGCCGTCGTATATATATATATATCTAATGATTGTGGCCATAAGTCATTTTGAAAGATCAAACAAAATATATATAACTTTTATATAGAATTTAGCGATCTTATGGTTGCATATTATATAGTATTATGTATAATAATATTCTATATAACTCCAGCAATTTCTACACTTTAGCCAAATCGGGAAATCCTTGGTAGGACTGGTCATATGGATGCACAACACATTTTGATGATATAAGAATATTTAATTAGTTATGTATATCTATATAACTTTATATATGTATTTGGTTTGTTTATAGGACTGTTTCTAAGATAAAACATTTCCATTTTTAATGAAACATCAATTTCATGTTTTTGCCTAACGGACCTACACCCTATCACAACATTTAATGAATTCAAATTGTTTTTACTAACTAGTAAACATCATTATGTGCAAATATCACGATTCAGAGTTATGACCGCTGATCATAGTACCAAACGAGAGAGAGCGAGCTTTGTTGAATAAGAAACGAAGTATGAAATTTTGATACCTTACATTAAATTATCACAACTAAAAATGCTAAATAATAAATTAATCACATTAATATTGTAACATTTATATCAATTTACGCTATTAATTGCAGACTACAACTACCACTAACTAGACCTAAAATTATAGCTGTTGTTATAAAATAATGAATGCCCTCACGCTTTTAAAAATTTTGAATATTAATAAGCTAAATATTATCATCTGCAACTTGAGCTGTATTCTATTTCTTCATTTATTCCAGCATTGTTCCCTTGACCTTTGGCCTCTGAAAAAATATGCTTTTACAATCCCTCGAATATACGGATAAAAAGTTTGACAAAAAATAATTATTTATGTAAAAGAATAGTCCTTTTTCAAAATTAACAAAATTAATATAAGTTTAAGATAAAATATGCAGCCATATTACAAATTTATAAATCAAATTCCTAAATTCCATAAAACTGTATCTTTGATAAACATTTGTTATTTTATTTGCTATAATTATATTGCATTTTCGTTTCCTTTAAGTTTTAAATTCATGAAATAATTAATGATATTGTATTAATTATCCAAAATATAACTTAAAAAAAAACATAATAATAGTTATAATAATATGACATGCAACCATAAGACATCTCAACTGCTTATGGTGCATGATTTATTTAAACTATATTTCAGATTGAGTTTTGGTGTATTGGAAGGTTTGAGGTACTTGAAGTTTTAGCATTATTCTTTATAAACCTTTCCTACTAAATATACCGAATAATGTTGAAATTTAATAGGCAGCCATATAACGAATCATTATAAAGAACAATTTATAAAATTGTGCATTATTACTAGATACAACAATTATTGTATTTTTCTTTTTATTCATATTTTAAATTGATAAAATAATATTTCATAATGTTTTAATTAAAGAAATAAGGCTTTTAAAATACATATATAATATTATTTTATTTATTTGTAATAATTGTATGGAATTAATTTCGCACAAACAAATCGCCAGAGCGACATATTTTCCAGCTTTATACCGCAGTGCGACATGTGCGCAGTGCACATTAGTTATGAAATAAGACATGCAACCATAATACAGTCCCAGTGCTTAAGGATGCATGTTTTATTTAAACTTTACTTTTGAAGCGAGTTTGTAGGTAATGGTTGTTTGAACATTGAACTAAGTAGATATTTCTCAAATAATTCGAGAAAATTCAGATTTATTTTAATTTTAACATATTAATTCTGACTTTCTGACCGTTTGTCTCTCAACCCATAGCAAAAACCTATGGCATGGAGTTTTCCTAGTCTGTGATTTCATTCCCGATTACGGTTTTCATGTTTGGTGGCATCTAGACTGTCTGTATGTCTGTCCGTTTGCCTGCTTATGTGTCTGTCAAAATAGAATATTTCACCATACAAAGCTAAAATCTTGGGCATCTGTGTTTTATCGTTATCAGACTTCATTTTTAGTGGCATATAAACTGTTTTCGATCAGTCTTACATAATTAAATTTCGACCACAAGTTATTATATCCCAGAATACAGGAGTTTTCGCACCAAATATACTTTTTTACCGCCCCAAATAGGTAAAATAGCCCCAAATTTCAGTTAGTCAGTTAGTCAGTCAGTCAGCAACGATTCGGTTCCTAATAACGGAGCTACTGATAGCTAAATTATAATTACTTAGTCAAGCTGATAAACCCATTATTGCTAATTAAAGTTGTGTGGTTTAGCGGATCACATTACTTATCAAAGGTCAAGCAGATTATTGTATTGGAAACCGATTGCTTATTAGAGTTGTTTTCATCCAAACCCAGTAGCTAATACACGGATTACGTATTACGCACGTGCTGTAGGAATGAATATAAGTCACTGCAAACAAGTATTGTACTTTCTGTTTTGGTCGGCCTCCACCATACGAGTTTCGAATTATGTTTTTTTTTGAGAAGCCGTTCTGTAGTGCAGATGATCGTTGGATCCACTAATATGACATGCAACCATAAGACAGCTCCATTGCTTATGGCTGCATGTTTTATTTAAACTTCATCTCATACATGAGTCTACATGCAATGGGTGGTATATCTAAATAGATTGAGGCACTTGAATTAAGGTTGAAATATGATATACAGCCGTATAACAGTGTAATTAGACTTAAAATAAACCTAATATTATTTAAAATAAGACATGCAACGCAATGCATTGAAATTTCCAGTGCTTATTTCAAGTTCCATGCACATTTTATCAAACTATATTCCAGTCTAGAGTTTGTAATGTAGTTCGTGGGGGCTGGTTTATCTAAATAGATATTATTCTCAGAAAAGTTTGAGTAATTTCGATTTTATTAAAGTTTTCATTTTGCTATTGGAATAACTAGGAATATTGATGTAATTAATATCCAATTTAATTTGTATCACTAATTAATTACAGTTATTACAACAAAGTTTCGGTAAACAATCATAAACTTAACATATAAAGGTTGCTATAAAGCTAGAGTTCAGATTTTATTTACGGTATCAATTTTCATGTTTGGCAGCGTTTGTAAAGTTTTATGTCTGTCCGTTTGTCAGTCGATCTGTCTGTCAAAATACAATATGACACCCTACAAAGCTAAAATCCTGGGAAATTCTGCTTTCTTGGATTCTGACTTAATTTACGGTAGCAGTTTTCATGTTTGGAAGCATTTTTACAGTTTGTATACCTCTCTGTCTGTTTGTCAGTCGATCTGTCTGTCAAAATACAATATGACACCCTACAAATCTTAAATCTTGGAAATGTCTGTTTTTTGGACTCTGACTTCATTTACGGTATCAGTTTTCATGTTTGGCAGCATTTGTAAAGTTTGTATGTCTGTCCGTTTGTCAGTCGATCTATTAGTCCGGTAGTTTCAGAGATGTATTCTAAAGCTTTAAACTTTGGGCCATGTGCCCTTTCTACTGCAACCGTCCCATTTGTCTATCTTTTGTCTCTCTGTACCAATATTTAGTGTGAAGTTTGTGCTAGCCAGACAACCTGTGGTTAGTGAGAGCTAAAAATACGGCGCCTGTCCTTTCTCAAAATTAACTATAGATTATATAAAACATGCAGCCATAAAACCAATTCATTGCAGTTATTAATTAAACAGACTCTTTGATAAAATTAGTAACTACAAATTATTGTACTTTCATTTCTTTTATATTTTCAAGGGATTAAATCATTTAAATAATTCAACTAACTAACTAATTTAACCATTTATAATATTGTATTAATTAATTGACCAAAATATGACATAAAAAACATAATAATTATTATTATAATATAACATGCAACCATAAGAGAGCTCCATTGCTTAAGGCTGCATGTTTTATTTAAACTTTATCTCAGACGTGAGTTTGTTTACATGTAATGGCTGGTTTATCTAAATAGATTGAGACACTTGAATTAAGGTTGAAATATGATATGTAACCGTATAACAGTATAATAAGACTTAAAATAAACCTAATATTATTTATAATAATGCACGCAACTGTATTGAAAGTTCTAGTGCTTATGGCTGCACGTTTTATTTAAACTGTATTCCAGAAAAGAGTTGTAATTTAGTGTGGGCTGGTTTATCTAAATAGATAATTCTCAGAAAAGTTCTCGAGTAATTCCGATTTTTTTAAAGTTTTCATTACTTGATATTGGAATAATTAGAAATATTGATGTAATTCATATCCAATTTAATTTGTATCACTAATTAATTGCAGTTAATACATCAAAGTTACGGTAAACAATAAAAAAATTAGCCTATGATAGTTGCTATGAAGCTATGCAGAAGAATCCAGACGTGTTTAAGAGATTATTTACTAAGTTAGTGATAGTTAGTTATAGAAGTATAAGTACGTTCGTCCTATAGGCCGCAACGCTGCAATACGGTACTTTACTGCGTTAAGAGTAAAACACCAGAACTCTGAAAAGTTCGCATAATATTGTTGCAAATGTACCAATTGTTGATATCACACGTGAACCTTTTAGAGTTTATTTAGGGCAGCAGTAGAGACAGCCTTCTTAGATGGGAGTCCATGCTGGTCTCTGACTGACTGCAGAGTATACAAAACCTCTGGATGGCATATTCACAATAATGCTACGCCGGGGTCATTGTGTCAAGAAGAATGAACACATCTCCATAACCAGACTGTGAACAACATCGGAAGTGCTTTATTACTCTCCGCAAGCTTTTACTTGAACTGAGCTGCCACCGCCTTGTAGGAGATTGCTTTCAAAGTGTGGACCAGCCTGTGCATAATCTTGTGCTTTGGCGGCCTCATGGAACCACTATGTATGGTGGTAAGCCCATGACTTTCTTGAGACGCATTTTAAAGGACACTGGACTTGAAGATACGGATTATCTACCAAATGTCATGGGTGATAGGGAGTTGAGGTGGAGCAAATTTATTGACAAGCCGACACATCTTTCTTAATATATTTGATATAATTAATGCAGCCGCAATGCAACATGCCGATAGTACAGTAGTAGTAGTAGTAGTAGTTATAGATGTTTGTTGATACCAATAGAAAGGTAGAAGAAATATTGGGTATAAAAGTTTCATCAATTATTATCTGCTTGTAGCAATTAATCTATATGTGTACCGACATTTGCTGGGGCTCGTATCCATATACAATATATTAGACCAGACAGCTAAAATTTTCCATATGTAGATTTTCATCACTGATGTCATTTCCCATATCAGTTTTCAAGTTTGGCGGCATTTGTACAGTTTGTATGTCTGTTCGTTTGTCGAAAAACAATATGACACCCTACAAAGCTAAAATCACGGTAATGTCTGTTTTCTTGGACTCAGACTTCATTTACGGTATCAGTTTTGATGTTTGGCAGCATTTGTAAAGTTAGTATGTCTGTCCGTTTGTCAGACGATCTGTCTGTCAAAAACAATATGACATCATACAAAGCTAAAATCCCGGGAATATCTGTTTTCTTGGACTCTGAATTCATTTACTGTATCAGTTTTCATGTATGGCAGTATTGTACAGTTTGTATGTCTGTCCGTTTGTCAGTCAATCTGTCTGTCAAAATACAATATGACACCATACAAAGCTAACATCCCGGGAATGTCTGTTTTCTTGGACTCTGACTTCATATAGTGTATCAGATTTCATGTTTGGCAGCAATTGAACAATTTGTTTGTCTGTCCGTTTATCAGTCGATCTGTCTGTCAAAATATAATATGACACCCTGCAAATTCTAGAATCCTGTGAATGTCTGTTTTCTTGGACTCTGACTTCATTTACGGTATCAGTTTCCATGTTTGGCAGCAATTTTACAGTTTGTAAGTCTGTCAGTTTGTCTGTCAATCTGTCTGTCAAAATACAATATGACACCATACAAAGCTGACATCCCGGGAATGTCTGTTTTCTTGGACTCTGACTTCATTTAGTGTATCAGATTTCATGTTTGGCAGCAATTGAACAGTTTGTTTGTCTGTCGGTTTATCAGTCGATCTGTCTGTCAAAATACAATATGACAACCTGCAAATTCTAGAATCCTGTGAATGTCTGTTTTCTTGGACTCTGACTTAATTTACGGTATCAGTTTCCATGTTTGGCAGCAATTTTACAGTTTGTAAGTCTGTCAGTTTGTCTGTCAATCTGTCTGTCAAAATACAATATGACACCATACAAAGCTAACATCCCGGGAATGTCTGTTTTCTTGGACTCTGACTTCATTTAGTGTATCAGATTTCATGTTTGGCAGCAATTGAACAGTTTGTTTGTCTGTCCGTTTATCAGTCGATATGTCTGTCAAAATACAATATGACAACCTGCAAATGCTAAAATCCTGGGAATGTCTGTTTTCTTGGACCCTGACTTCATGTACGGTATCAGTTTCATGTTTGGCAGCATTTTTACAGTTTGTATGTCTGTCCGTTTGTCAGTCGATCTGTTTGTCAAAATACAATATGAAACCCTACAAATGCTAAAATCCTGAGAATGTCTGTTTTCTTGGACTTTGACTTCATTTACCGTATCGCATTTGCGGCATCAGTTTTCATGTTTGGCAGCATTTGTAAAGTTTGTATGTCTGTCCGTTTGTCAGTCGATCTATTAGTCCGGTAGTTTCCGAGATGTATTCTAAAGCTTTGAACTTTGGGCCATGTGCCCTTTCTACTGCAACCGTCCCATTTGTCTATCTTTTGTCTCTCTGTACCAATATTTAGTGTGAAGTTTGTGCTAGCCAGACAACCTGTGGTTAGTGAGAGCTAAAAATACGGCGCCTGTCCTTTCTCAAAATTAACTATAGATTATATAAAACATGCAGCCATAAAACCAATTCATTGCAGTTATTAATTAAACAGACTCTTTGATGAAATTAGTAACTAAAAATTATTGTACTTTCATTTCTTTTATATTTTCAATTGATTAAATCATTTAAATAATTTAACTAACTAACTAATTTAACCATATATAATATTGTATTTATTAATTGACCAAAATATGACATTAATATATGACAATAATTATTATTATAATATGACATGCAACCATAAGACAGCTCCATTACTTAAGGCTGCATGTTTTATTTAAACTTTATCTCAGACGTGAG
>JAUCBJ010002990.1:0-29784 GCA_032718475.1 Nemertoderma westbladi | reverse complement strand
GATCGTTTATTGTGATTGGGTGGTGTGGGTATATTTCTCAAAACCTGATTTGTGATACAGTCGCTGCATTTTATTTGTATATATAACTAGGCCTCGTGCTGCGCGAAGTCCCCACGAACGTGTAAAGGCCTACTAAGGCTCAAATGGAATACGTGATGCCTTATTGGCTATGCTCCTTGCTGATAAAGCTGGTATATAAGTGCGGTTGTTCTATGATTGATTGTACTCTCTTTTTGTTATTGTTTGACAGAAGAAGTCGCACTGCCCATGCAGAGGCACTGATCCCCGGTCAGGTTTAATTGACTGGTGGTTATTACAGGCCTAAGGTCTAACCTTAAAGAGTTAATAATTGAATTATAATTATCATCGCTACGTTGGATATTCTACTGGTAAATTCAATTTGTCTTTATTATTTGCTATAATATATCGCCGATAGTACGTAATCAAGGAGGTTTTACACGCGCCACAACAGGGTGGGTTGCTGTAACTAAGTATCAGTGATAATCTGGACAATTGTATCAGATGCTTTTTTTGTATATTGTCATACCTCTGACTTACTAAATAATTAATATATGGCGATATTTCAGACCATTAATATAAGCAAAGCTCTTATTATTAATTACATCACGATTGAGAGTTGTCACAAATTGAATACTGTGGTGATATCAATATAATTAGACCAAAGACTTGTCACTATACGTTTCCCCTAAAGGGAAACACAATCACCAGACTTGAGTCCTTACAGAATTAATTAGTCAGTCATTTGCTTGTTATACTTTGTTGTCACACCCTCCCGGTATCAGTATCTCAGTTAAATACAATAGATAATCAAATACCGTATTGAACTAAGTGAAATATAGAGCAAATCAATGCATCGAAGGGAAAAAGGGTAAATAAACAGATACAGTGAGCGGCCCTTGTTGACAGGTACACTAGCGCAATCCCGTTTATTGTATCAGACCGGACATCTTGCCTTCATTTTTGCATGGTTTATTAAAGTAACAGAAAAGAGTCAAAATATATGAAAATTGAGAGTGAAAGAACATAATTTACTAAAAGCGCTAACACCCCCCCCCCCCCCCCCCCCCTGAAAATCCTGGGTACGCCCGTGTCATGAACTTTTGGCCATTGCCAACAGTTACGAGAACCACGTCAACTCGAAAAGAATCATCTTTGATTTCATCAATATAAATCACAATATTATACAGTACTGGGAGGCGCGGCCTACTAAAATTGTTTTATATTATTGGTTGCATCCCAGATAAGAGCCAGGGTTTCATTTACTTGAAATGTATGGCTAGGATGTTGTTGTGTTCCAAATTAATCTTCTATAAATCAATGGTTCAATATGTTCACAGAGCGTTTCCATAATTTCATCTTCAAACGGAAAAACAATGACATTTATAGATGAACTGCGACAATCATCGCCAATCATAATTATACGATCTTCCGCCATTTCGAGTTGAATAACTCTTTGTTGACTTTGTATTTTATACAGTAGGTCACGTCTTACTTCGCATCTTTGCTAGGAATTATTTTCTGGTATTGTAGCCCCTCCCTTAAAAATGACTTAAGGTTTGGATGGTCCTTTTAAACAAGCTTTTGAATTACATTTACCGATGTGAAAGGGCCTCCATGTTCTTTACATTTTACAACAATACATTATGGCCAATAAAGTCGTTAGCGCTAATAGTCTTTGTAAGAACAGCATTTCTTAACAATTCATTCTTCTTCTTAAGTGACCAAAGACCCATCTGTGCTCCATTGAATCCAGATTATTCAGATGAGAAAGTTTGTGAGGAACGGCGCAGTGTGAGAGGGAGATTGCACGCGATCCGTCTGGTCCTAAAGTGAGACGGCTATTCGACACCTCCCGTTAAGAGTTGAAGTGGTCTGTATATAGCAAGTTTAGTGAAAACAAGTACAAATCGATGTGATCTGCAGGAACTATTATATTATTTATCATTATTATCCGAGAGAAGTAGGGTTTACACCAAGTTAATTAAAATATCACAGAAATTTCAGAAATACTAATTACAGATAAAAATGCCGCTAAAAATATAAAAATTTTACTGTTGTAAAAGTCAGGGTCTTCCGCAAGCAGAGGGTGAAGGTGCAAGAAGGTGAGGAAAATGACAAAACTGCGCCTTCTTCGCTCTAATTACAGCGCATTCGATTCTAATACCAAAGGGGATCTATCTCTCGTATTACCTCCTTTTCTCACCACATAGCGGGAATATCGAAAGATTTAATGCTACAAGATTACAGCAGCCTCATTTCAACTTGATATTCCATCGCTAGAAGCACTCCCAATTAATCCATACAAAATTAAACAGATCATTTATCAGAAAAAACAGGAAGGAAAACACGACCTTATTAACATATGTTTCAGCATTCACTTTGACGCACTATATACACCATGTCCCAGAATAGTGTCGTAATTCAGTGACACGCCCCCCCCCCCCCCCCCCCCCCCTAATTTTTCTACAATTATTAATGAGATGGCATGAAATTTGAAACAGAAATAGTTTCACCTCCCGAACACTGACTGGGTGAGCCAGAATTTTTATTTTTGCTTTCAATCTTTAGCTACAAGCGTTTAAAAAAAGTGTCTCCAGCGATATTACACCAGTTACACCGCAGTTATTATTCTACCTTATACTGTAGCTGTTTGTTGGTACCAATGGAAAGCTGGTCATGCAAGGATTCCAAACATGTAACACAATTTGAATTTCGTTGAAAAATAGCGGAGATATGAGCGTTCAAATGTTGCATGGGGCTGAGAGACTCAACCAAAGAGCCTCGCTCCCACTTGTTCCTCCTGTAGAGGTTGCTGGTCGCAATCCAGATGGGTAATGCGGCATCCATCCTTGGTACCATCAGTGAGGCGGGGGATGGACTGATGGACCTTCTAGGATGATTCGCATCTTATGTTTGTGATCTCTGTTAACTCTAAATTGTTATCTTATTAAATATAATTAATTAATCACTAACTCTAATAAATAAACCATATTCTGGAACAATTTTTAAATGTATGAATAGCTACTTAATAGTATGATTAAAGATGTAATGCATTGTTGCCCAGCTACTTATTTGGATAAACAAAATATTCCAGATTATGATGCATTTATTAAATAGAATAAAATAGCCTCGCGCCGGTGCAAAACCATGCAAAATTTGAACGCTCATATCTCCGCTATTTTTCAACGAAATTCAAATTGTGTTACAAATTTGAAATCATGCATGACCAGCTTTCCATTGGTACCAACAAACCGCTATAAGGTAGAAGAATAACTGCGGTGTAACTGGTGTAATATCGCTGGAGACACTTTTTTTAAACGCTTGTAGCTAAAGATTGAAAGCAAAAATTAAAATTCTGGCTCACCCAGTCAGTGATCGGGAGGTAAAACTATCTCTGTTTCAAATTTCATGCAATCTCATTACGATTTGTAAAAAAATTAGGGGGGGGGGGGGGGGGCGTGTCACTGAATTACGACACTATATTCTGGGACATGGTGTATGCAGGTAGTTTTAAATAAACCCAAGTATAATTTCAAACTAAAACACGACGTGCTAGTTGAATATTTTCAACCCAGGTGGCAAATAGTTTAGAAGCAACACATACACTGGTGTGGTACTTAGGAATAACAATAATAGATAGTTTAGTATTCCGACCTCGATCGTGGGACAAAATATATATTATATTGTGCAACCCTAAATATTTTAACGATCTTGGGACAAAATATGTATTATATTGTGCAACCCTAAATATTTTATTCTATCGATAGAGAAAAGTATGTATAATATTCTGCTGTTTTATGTGTTTTGCAGTATTTTATCGTCTATTATACCGGACAAGTTTTGTAATATTTATAGTATAGTAACGGTCAACGCCGCATTTTATACATTTGGTTTTAACATTTTAATTCAATTAAAGCCACCGGGGCCAAATCCGGGAATGAAATGAATGAATGTAATATAGCCAGACATGATGCAAATCGGGATCGGAACGACTGAATTCTGATTGGCAGTAGCTCGTCCCTGATTGGTCGGAGCTACAGTAATGGTTGTCCAAACAATTATTCATCGATCCTAATGCACCTATGGGCTGGCGAGGGTTGAGGTCGATGACATGGTCAGTAGACCGGCTATTCATCAGTCCGGTAGTTTAGGTTAGATTCAAGGGGGACAACATCTACGCGAAAGGACAATATCTGCAAACAGATTTGGTGTTAGGACTAGGGAGGTCAAAATATGCTAGCTAATTTAATCCTAGGGGAGGTCAAAATCTGCTACTGTACTGTAGCTGATTTAGTCCTAGGGGAGGTCAAAATATGAGTGGGGGGATATTTTCGCCTGTCACACAGGGACAACTATACGATATACAGTAACTTTTACCTTTACGGGCCTTTAGTCAGGACATGAATTAAATTAGATTGGTGAGGAAGTGCAGTACTGCAGCAGTCAGGCGGCAGTACAGTAGGATGTGGATAACCGCGAATGCCGTCTAGAGTTTATTCCTTGTATTCATAATACCTTTACTTCCATGTAGGTGGATAAAAGTGTAGGCCTAGAGAGATTCGTAACTCAAGCGACTCATTGAATAAAAATTATTGTCAAGAGGTTTATTTGTTCACTTACAGTATAGGCCTACAGTAGTTAGTAGATTACTGTAGCTGTAGGCCTACTTGACTTATAAGCTGTGTGTACAAGTATTGCATCTCGACATAACTCATTAATTATTACAAAATTAATTCGTCGAGGCGTCCGTTTAAAGACTTCGGTTGCTCAAATAGAGCGCAGCGCCTTGAGTCGAGTCGCTATTTTAACTATATTATTAGTACAGAATATCGATATTTGTTTATAGTTAATATTTATTACAACCAGTATATTTATCGTATTGTTTGGAGTTGATTTGATGTTTTAAAAAAAGGAAGAAACTTGTAGAATCAAAAATCAACATTAATTTAACGCGACAGTTTAATCTCATCTATGTCTCTCGGTGTTCACAGTGTAATAATATATATAATTATAGTACTTAAAGAAGCTGTAAGTTATTCGGATATTAATAACTTAGTTCATTATTATATGTAGTTCAGTAGAGTACGGTAGTTGTTGTGATATTTCGCCTTATGTAATTACCTTTTATATTGGTTTTAACATAGTTTGTACTGAACAATTGGAATACTTTATTGCCTCTTATGAAATAGAAAACATCGACAATCATTTCTTTCAGACGGTAAAATCTCACGTTCTGATGCAATGTATAAATAAATAGACCTAGTGTACCTTATTAAGCCTATTTCTTTGAATTACATACAGTATTAGGTAAATTAACTTTTGTTTGAACAGTAAATAAAATATTGTCGGGCGTTATTCGGTAAATTATATTGGTTGTATTATTGTGAATATTGTGTCGGTTATTAAGCTGTTTATGCATAATTATAATATCATAGGCCCGTAGAGTATTAATTTATATTATAGATTTATATATATTATATATAAATAAATCTACTACATGTATCTACAGTATCTAATGTATGACTGCAATCTGCTGAAATCAATTGCGAATGAACAGCTTTGCTAATTAATTTAAAAATCCCGCCATGTAAGCAAATATTTTACGACAACAAAGCAAGTCGAACTATATTTCATACTCACACATTAATGAATGTTATGCTTTATCAAAGTCACACTCTGACCTATCAAAGTCACCCACACCACACCACTTGATGGTAAAACGTACTGTATACTGCATGCGTGTGTGCAGTAATTGCTTTGGCGATAATGAGCAACAAACAAAGTCAAAGTGCACCGTAGGTAGCTGCGTGGGAATGTTGATTGACACTAAGCAGCTGTTACAGTACTGTGTTAGCTTGTGAGTTTATATTGCAAAGTTTTTGGTCGTTATACTGTACAACTGTAGGCCTATATAAAATTTTATTACAATATTCCGTTTAACACGGAGAAATATCTTTATGTTATAGGCTACATCCTGCAGTTTTGGGTTTTTACCGTGTGTTAATAAACTGCATGATATTGATTGGTATAGGAAGTACAATGGCATGATTGCAGTAGAGCCTACTATATGGGTCTACCTAAAACCGGATCCGATCCCGGTTCTTGTAAAACCCGGTCTGCCTGTCCCAATACTGTAACCTGCTCCTTCCCCATGGGACCTAGGTCTGATTAGATAGCACGGTGTACCATGCCCATCGCCCATTCTCTAAAGCGACGAGCTTTGTTTCGTTGGATGGTATATTATATCCTACAGTATATGGTATCATTGGTTTGTATATTTTTTGATTGGCTGATTGGACAATCCAAGCTCTGACCGGCTTTTGTTGACCGACTTTTAGGGAATTTTTGGGTGAATCCCAGTCTTTTTAGTCAGATTTTTTCCAGTCCAAATACAGTTCCCAGTCCAAATTATTCCCCATAGACTTGGGGCGGAGGACCCGGTTTACCGCGGACCGGGAACGGACCATGTTTTGGGGTGACCCGCCCGTCTTCTCTACTGTATGTTATTAAAATATCCAAGATGGAGGAGAACTTCGGCGCTCCGGGTTGCCTTCGGCTGTCCGGTGTTTCGCGTTTCGCGTTTTAACTTGATATTTGTGAACTGATTCCGTGAAGGATCTATTAGATTCATTAGTATTTTAGCATCTTTGGCTGGAGCAGGAGCAGTATCACGAATTCATACCATTATCAGTAATATGATTCAGATTTAATATTACAGTACCTACTGTAGTTAAGCAGCGGTTCATGGTTGGTCATGCTAGTGGTTGCTCATAAGGAGAACATCAGGGATTTTACTTTTCAATCAAATTTAATTGAAATTTTGTGTTTTTTACGGTATGGTACACAATCGAATACATACAATATATAACATTTACAGTATGTAGGCCTAATAGGATTTTCTACCTTTATTTATCTAAATACTTGACAGAATTTTTGACAGTAAATTGACAGAAAAATTTTAAGTAACAAATTTTAAATTATCCCATCTGTAACCATTTTTAGATTAAATCACTGACTATTTCATTTACAACATTTTCAACAATTATACAATCTTATTAGTAGTCCACAAACAATGCATCGCAGTTCCTTTACTAAGTTTGTTTTTTTATATTTATTTTATCTAAATATTTGACAATTTTAAGTAAAAAATTTCAAATTATCCCATCCATAACCATTTTTAGATTAAAGCACTGACCATTTTATTTGTGTATTTTTATTTGTAGTCTTGAATTTAATTTTTATTGCTTCCCCAACAATTATACAATCTCATTAGTAGTTCATGTGTATTCTAATCTGTAGTCCTAAATTTAATTTTATTACTTCCCCGACTATTTTACCTAAAACATTATTACACAGCGGGGACCCACATGGAAACGAGGTCCGCCTCATGTGGCTATCCCATTAAGTGACAATTTTATCGATATATCTCGCGCAAGATGTACTGTTCATATATTATTCATACCATACTGATTTAAATTCATAACAAAAATATCTCGTACTGTATCTATAACAATTGTATGGTTGCTAACGGTCTATACCAACTTAAATGTTATCTATTATGTGTCCCGTCACTAATAAATCAATATCAATATCTATCAGGACAATATGATACTGCTCTCCATAGCGAAAAATATCAACCGACCCACCCTATTGGGGCTCGAACCCGGTATCTTCTACCGTAGTTTACAAACTTCCGGTTATCTTCAGCCGGGTGTGCGTGTCCTAAGACAACTGAGCTACCAGGACGGATGGATAATTCGCTATGGAGTGGGATATCATATTTAGGCCAACTACAGTACATATATTGTACGGAACTTCACGAAAACGGGGATTGTTATGTATGTAGTTGAGAGAAGTACTTCGGTTGTAAGAAGTAGTTTGAGTTTTTATATGTTCATACTGTATCAAATTACGGAGGTTACTGACGCGGCTTCGGTGCTCTTCACATCAATATGCAGTATAACTGGTACGTACGTATTTGTCTATTTTCTGAATTTGCTTTGCTGTGGTAGGGCCTAATATGATGGAGGATGAACTTTATGATATCCGTTTATTTACATATGTGATGCTTTATTATTGAAATTCCTAACCTATTTGTGTGGACGATGCTGTACATTTCCTGTAGTATCAGCAGTTACTTAGATCAGAATTCAGAATCTAAGATAGAGCTACTGTAATTATCGTCTACACAGTTGGTCTCTTTATTGTATAGCTTATTCCTACTGTCTTAGTGTCGTATGTAGACAGTGCAAAGTATCATAGCGATGATAGTTAACAAACAGAATGCAGCAATGTAACAAGGGCAATTTTCTGATACTGCTGTACTGTAGTTATATCCTAATGCTAATAGCCTTTAATAGCTAATGATTGACTTTTAAACAAAACTAATATACAGGAACAGCTGGTTGGCAGCTGTTTCGTCCGGTGAGTTGTGCAGGCCTGGACATATACTCAGTTTTACTGGTCTGGTCTCCAGCCAGCCAGTCAGCTAGCCTGCTAGCACAGTTCACAGTTAGTAGCATGTAGCAGGCTAGTGCTGTGCTGTGCTGTAGTGCAGTAGCAGTTAGTGAGGGTGCTCGCTTAAAACAGAAGTGCAGTAGCAGTAGTGAATGAGGGTGCTCGCTTAAAACAGATTATAACCTGATAACTACAAACTACTGTACAGCTGTAGCCTGTAGGCCTATCTGACTTGAGAAACTTTTATCAGATTTTCATTTTCTATTTTTGTCTATTTATGTCAGCAATTTCTACCGTATAATAATATGATAACATATTACTGTATTACAGTATTAAGTACAGAAGTCAGAGGAATTCAAGAAGTCAAGTCTGCAAGTTTAAAGGTAGGCCTATGCCGGTTACCAGTTACCTACCGTTAAGCTTAGGCTTTGTTTACTGATTTCATTTCAGCAATTGCCAATTGATTGTAACTTTGTTGTCTTTAATTTGGTGTACTGGTTTAAGACTGGTGTGGTGTATGTGAGTGAATAATGAAGCCAACCTCAACTATTCGAAAAAGAACTCACAAAGATAAGGATAACGAATGCCTGTCCGAGTCGTCCACCACCTGTAGCGATACAGTAGTAAAGGATGACGGAAAAGGGCTGAAAAGATGGGACATTAAATACTGGATGGGGTTCGATTGGACCGATATTGAGAGCAAAGAATCCCTGATCAAACTGCTCTTCCGGCCGACGGATCCGGCAACTATTGGGGTAACTCGGATTGTGTTCGGTCTCATGATGTTTATGGATATGTTCGGTGAACGCGGTTTATCTGGAGGGGATTACAGATACGATCCGGAATTTTGCCATTTTCCTCTGTTTGATTTTATTAAACCGCTTCCAGTAGACTGGATGGTGGTCCTCCACTATATTATGTTTATATGTTCTATAACCGTTACCATTGGTTTCATGTACCGACTATCCAGTATTATCTTTGCCTCCATCTACTGGTACGTCTTCCTCATGGACACGTTGCATTGGAACAACCACAGTTACCTCTTTGGTATACTCATCACCACCCTAACCTTTCTGGACGGGCACCACTTTTGGTCCGTGGATTCCCTAATCTGGCCTTCTCTGCGGAATAGACACGTTCCTTTATGGAACATCGGTTTACTGAGATTGCAAGTCTTCCTAGTTTACTTCCTGGCAGGCATCAAGAAGATAACTGATCTGGACTGGATGTTAGGATACAGTATGTTCCGTCTCAGCAAACACTGGGTATTCGCTCCCTTTGCCTACGTGTTACCCGAGAATCTTGTCGGACTTGTTGTCGTCCACTGGGGCGGTATGATCATCGATCTCATTTTCCCAATCCTCCTCTTTCTTGATCCTACTCGCCCATTTGCGTGGGTGTTCGTAACGATGTTCCATTTGATGAATACCCAATTGTTTTCCATCGGGATGTTCCCTTACACTATGATTGTTACCGAGCCCCTGTTTGCCTACACTGATTGGCCTCGGAAGTTAATACGAAAACTCCCTGAGAAGCTAAAAAAATATCTTCCTTCTGTAGATGATGAAATCCAAGTTTGCGACCATTGTATTTACTATAAAGAGGATGATTCTGTTAAAGACGAAAAAACTGTTAGCAATGGTGTAAACAAGACAGTTAATAAAAGTTTGAATAAGAATATAAAGTGGTACCATTACGTGATCGCGTTGTGTTTATGCGGTTACGTAACCGAGCAGTTGGTTCTGCCGTTCTCGCATTGCGTCACTCGGGGTTACAACTCCTGGGTGAACGGGTTGTACGGCTACTCGTGGGACATGATGGTCCACAGTTGGACGACGCAGCACGTCAAGATATCCTACGAGAGCGCCGATGCAGACGAGTTGGGTTACCTCAACCCGGATTCCTTCGTGCGCAATCGGATGCATCGCGCGTTGCACAACCCTTTCACTCTTAAGCAACACGCGAACTGCGCCCAACGGAAACTTGGCGAGTCTCTAAACATTACTGTAACCGCTCTGTATTACGACGTCTGGATATCAGTAAACAAACGCTTTCAGCAACGTATGTTCGACCCCAACGTGGACATGGTTGCGGTTGATTGGTCCCCGTTTTTCCCCTTCGGGCCGCTGCTTCCGCTGATGTCCGATTTGTCGGGTTGGCGGCAGAAGATGCTGGACATGCAGTCTGAGATACATGATAACAACTTCACTGTTACCTTCGTCGCCGACTTCCCCGGTATGAAACTCGATCACTACATGGGCGAGGACATTGTCAACGCCACTGTTGAGTTGATGCAGGGCACGGTTGTTGTAGAATTCCCCGACAGCGAAAATAAAGACAACGTGACTTTGTCTGAGACCGGAGACGAAGTCTCTCTTCCCTCCGAGAAGTACCACATTATGCACGTTGTGGGAGACAAACCCGCGTGTTACATGTACAAATACGTGCAGAAAAGCGAGGTGATGGAGAAGATATTCAGCGAACTGAGAAGCGATTTAAAGCACGAAAACGGTTCGGTTATGGTCGACTTTGACTTGCCGACTGGGTTTTTCCACGATGCTGACGGCCAACCGATGTTCCAGGAGGTGATTCCTGAGGAAAATAACGCCACGTGGCAAGAGGTATTCGAGCAAGTGTTCGAGAAAAGAGAACATTCCAAGAACAATCCCAAACACTCGAAGTCATTCGGCGTTTCGGCAATGATGTGGGTAAAAAGGAGTTTAGGAAATATCGCCAATAACGCAGCGGTTCTACGTGATTCGACATGGCGCCTTCTCATTGCCATTAGGAATATCGTTACTGGGGCAGAAGGGCAACACAATATGATAAAGGATTATTACATAAAGGAAAGAGAGGCGGCTATGGAGGCGGAACGGAAAGCCTCATTGGAATCGGATCCTGTTGGAACTGATGATAGTAATGATGTGGCAGAAAATCTCGATAATATTGATAGTAAACCTGTAGCGACGGATGGAGTTGATGTTGACCCTAAAGGCACCGGGGAAATTAATTCTAATGGGGCTCCAGCCCAAGGAACATCAGATCTCTAACAGAATCTTTCGTTAAATCAAATATTTTGCTTGTTTCCCGTTACAGACCCAGAGTTCCAATATAAATAATAATTTTTTATATTTTTCGTACTCTGTGACTTTAAATAAACTTAAATCTAAATATAACTTATATTTTAGTCAGTGGAAATCTAATGGAAAATAGGTGACTAATTATTTTGAGAACGTTATGAAAACATTCCCGCCGAGATATGATTCGGGAAACACGCCATTTATTTTAAGTAATTAGGGGCATAATCTACTTCTTTAGTACCGGTAAACGGTTGATATTTTATGTTTTGGTTGGTGGCTAGGTTTATGTGAGGCTAATGTGCTGGCAATGTTTGATGTGCTAATTAAATTACCTATTCCAATATTTATGTACAAAGTTTATTTGTGTAGAACGGCCGAATTAGGTTTCAGTTAGGTATAATATAATTTGATTTCGTATTGGATCGTGTATCTTCGGTAGTGATGGAAACTGAAACTGAAATTAATTGGTAATTTGAAACTGAAATTATTAAAAAAAAAATTTCCATGAAGATCTATAAACTGTATTTATACAATAAACTTAAATCGACAACTGAATTTATATGATTTGGTAAACTGACTTTATATTTAATTTCAGTGTTCGGCACTAATCTTAGGTTTGTTATTGTAATGAATGTATTTATTTATCTTGTTTACCACCTGTATCACCAATATTCCGGGCCGTATTGATATATTATATCTTATTTATCCAGCTAATATCATGGTATGTCGCAGAGCCCGATACATTGTAATTTATACAAAATAGTTTATAAATTCTTCCTATATTCTAGTTTTTTTAACCTTTTCTTGAGTGATTTGAATCCCAGCGAGGATCCCAATTTTATATTTTCCGTAATATTTGATATTATGTATCGTCCGTCACCGTCACTGATTTCCCACGTAATTCTTTGTAAATGTAATATAATAACCGACGGGATATGGGGAACTGTTGTACTTCCACTAGAATTTAGTAATTTATTTGTGCTGCATCGCTACTGAGTTTACTTGTGCTGCATCGCTACTGAGTTTACTTGTGCTGCATCGCTACTGAGTTTACTTGTGCTGCATCGCTACTGAGTTTACTTGTGCTGCATCGCTACTGAGTTTACTTGTGCTGCATCGCTACTGAGTTTACTTGTGCTGCATCGCTACTGAGTTTACTTGTGCTGCATCGCTACTGAGTTCACTTGTGCTTCCAATTATATGATTCTATTTCCCTATACTTGTAGGTTAAGTGTTCTAAATGTTTTAGTGCTCTTGGAAATATACCACATTAATGTAGTATATTATTCAATGCTGGACTAGCAACGGGTAATGCCTATTCATTCTGTTGTTTCTGATAACCAGTCCAGCTTTGTTTCAATATTTTGATATTGGTGTCGCGTTATGATTTTATTGTAAGTTTTAACTTTTAGCTTTCGTACCATCTTTGCCACTCACTTCACTGCTGACTCCGTCTCGTAGCGGTACCAGTAGTGATAATAACCTACCGATCCCTAGCCAGCTAGCCTGCTATTATAAAGTGCAAGGCCTGCACTGGGATTGCGAAGACTAAATGTTTGCAATGCAATGCGTGTTGCATTTCTATGTGTCATATTCATTCAATCACCTTTCGATGCACATTGCGTCAGTAGTCAGTACCACAGAAGGTTTCCTACTTGGATCCTCTCGATACACGATTATGTCTTTTTTTCCCGATAAACTCAGATAAATCCTTATAAAGATAGCCGGAGCGGAATATACAGATACCAAATACAATTTTTCAAGACGTAGACGGGAAATAATATTTTTGTCAATAATAATGATCTGCATTTCTTTCTCACTCTATTATATTTTGTGTCGGTAACTATTTTTTCACGATAATTTTAAACATTTTTATACGTATTTTCTGAACGCGGTGTTCTTGAATGTGTTATTAAGAAAATCACTTAAAAAGTGCAATATGGAATTAATTTTACGGTTTCCAGTTAATTTCTAGTTGTTATATTCTTTCCCAATGGTATGAGAATAAAAATATTTGAAATTGCAAAATAGAGAGTAAATTAAATATAGCTTAACAAGTTATTGAATAGCTCTGTAAATAAATAAATAGATTTATTTAGTTGAAATTTTTAAATGTTATATTTACGTAAGCGTAACGTAATGTTATGTTATATTTAGTTAAATAATTGTATCAATGTTGTCTTCCAAGCTAAATACATTATGGTGCCTCACGTTGTTATATTCATTTGGTAAAAAGTATATTAAAACAGAAAAACGCTAAATAATCAGTTACATTTTGATATTTTTCCTTTGCGGCATTTTGGTGACAGAATACCTGTTTGCAGATATTATATTTGATTAACGAAACCAGTAGTGAGTGGGTTAGTGGGTTTTTACTTTTTCTTTGTAGGTCCCCACAGAATGAAGACAATAAATATAATATAAGTAATTACTATTAGTAGTATTATTAGTAATAGTATTAGTAATATTGTAGAAAAATAATATTCAATTTGATATTTCATCGTTTGAACCTTAACATCGAACGTAATCCTACGAATTAAATTCACAAGGATACATGAATATAATAGTGTGTTATTTAGTACAGTCCATGTTCCATACGAGAGTTCCTGGTAATACAAGATATTGTGTTGAGAACATGTTGTGTTTCTCACAGATAGGAGGGACTATCCGGGAAAATCGACGCAAATAATAGCTGATTACTCTCAAAAATATAACTAACATGTTCTATTGACTTTAGTTTATTGTTTTGGTTAGAATAATAGCCACTGTAACCTGCTCCTTTCCCTAAATTAATAATTTAAATGTAGCAATGAGGTGGGATATTAATTCACCGAAGGGATTTGCCTTAAGCCCCCCACCCACCCCCCCCCCCCCCCAAGCCAAAAAAATCGGTAATATCGTGTGTGAAGAGCTGGGATACGCGGGGAAAGAACTGAAAACTATGGATCGCAATAGTTACGCGGGGAAAGAAGGGAAAACTATGGATCGCAATAGTTATGATCGAGAATCGCTAAATTAATTAATTATAAAGAAATCTGTGATGTAGGGCGCATTAATTACTACTACTACTACTATCGGCCTGCTGCATTGCAGCTGTACTACTGTATATATACAGTATATTACATATACATTAAGAATGCTATGCCGTCTAGTCGACAAAATTGTGCCGCCACCACGAATGCGCTCTGCGAATTAATTGCTGTATCTCGGCAACCGACCCCATGCAATTATTCATTACGTAACTGAGGGAGTTTATTGTTGCTATAATTTAGCTAAAGGAGTGAATAACATGAAGTGAATAATTTTTTTACGAAATAAAACTTGGGCGTACTGTATTATTAATTTAGGTTGTTATTTATTTAACTAAATGGATCATGTTTAAGAAGATAATGTTTTTGAGGACGCCAAATCTGGGTATCAACATTTTTAGAGTCTTCTCCCCTCTCCCCAATAACTGTAACTCTATTTGGCACACGGGTGGTTGGTTCACTGAGGTAAATGTTGGGTGAATTCCACCCGGGCCGCATCGTTTGTCACCATGGTTACACTTCCTACTGTATTCAAACACAGGTGAGGATCCAGTTATGTTTCCCTAAAACGATGCCTTGAATTGAATGGGTGTTTCTAAGGTAAGGGGTTGTTGGTTGGAACGCCGACAAAATATTTCCCATATCTACGAACCCACAGAGTATTAACTACTGACTACCTATTATTATTGCAAACGAAAGGTCCTTCATCTGGGTTACTTTAATATAAGGAAACTTACTACCGTTTTTAAATTAAATTGTATACATATTATTGCTATTTTTATTGCTATTGCTTTTCTTGAGCTACATGCCCGTGACACCCTCTTCAAACATCATAATGTCTCAGAGAGACAAACCTATAACATCGAGAGCCAAGCGAGTTATAAGAGTATTTTTCAGTTCCCCGTTCCGAGGAATGGAAGTTGAGAGGGAACTTTTAACCAAAAAATATTGGCCCGTTTTGAGCCGGAAGTGCGCCCAAAGTGGTTACGAATTCGTTCCTGTTGATTTACGATGGGGTATCAGCCACGAAAGTTATAAGGTAAGTTTTAAGTAACTAATCATTTAAGATTGTACAATAGCCCTATAGTATAATCACCGTATTCATTGTGACAACTATACTGCACACAGCTCCAACCATACCATGTAGGAACTATACTGCACACAGCTCCAACCAGACCATGTAGGAACTATACTGCATACAGCTCCAACCAGACCATAATTGGGCGTTGGTTGTGTCTAAGTAAGTAGTCGGGCCAACCGTGACTTTTGAACAGAACGGCCTCCGCTTTGTACGGCATTAAAATGCTTTCACCATGAGGACTGCTTCTTTGGCGGGCCCATGTACAGTAGATAATACAAATCCTACACAGCCTAGAGGCGCCACAAAATGCACTGGCATTAAGCTGGTATAGCATTGTTAATGCAAGCTGCATTGCTGCGTTCCGATTATATATAGACAGTCCGAGACTGTCATTATCATTAAATGATAATGAATGGTAATTGCACATCGGTTCAATAATGTAGTAATATGAGCTTAGTAGGGGGGGGGGGGGGGGGGGGGGGGGGAGACTTAATTGTAAAGCTCCATGTAGGGAGGGTGTGGATAGGCGTACTCCTAAATATAAAAATGTCGTTTTTGTCGTGTTATTTTTAGATTATTAAATTCGAATAACTTAGTGAGATCTACAACAGTAAAGCTACCGAGTTTAAACTTTGTAGACAACAATAGGTCAATAAGTTGACTTTAGTTTTAGGCGGCATCAATCGTTAAACAAACTTCCGCTAGAGGGCTGAAAAATGTTTGGTTTGTGGCTTCAGCAAATCTGATGGAGGTGGATTTCTATATGTACATATTTAAGGCAACTTTCAATTATTCATTTTCGTTCTAGGCTGCTAACACACTGGTTTTGTGTCTCGACGAAGTGTCACGTTCAGATATATTTATAGGTTTCTTCGGACAAAGGTACGGTTGGCATGGTGACGATTATCAACTCCAACTGTCCATTGATCACGCTTTACAGAAATACCCGTGGTTGAAAACCCATAGACATAAGTAAGTAAAGACCAAATTTAATCACCAAAAAATAAACACTGAAACTATATCGAATTATATTTCACAAAAAGTAACTCAAATTTAAAGCTTACCAAAAAAAATGAAATTCAAATAATAACTTAGTCACACATCTTGTTATCTAACACTTTATAATATTGCTGAACATTAGAGAACATGTTTCTAAATATTAATTATAGAAAATCCTTCTTAATATTGTAGCCGTTGTGGTTTTTAAATTCTTTTGGAGATGCTACAACTTTTAGAGATTTTCGCTGATTGACTACAGTACGTTTAATTCACTTTAGGTAGTCCTGTTACTGTACATGAAGCTTCACTTATCTTTGTGGATATAAATATTGAATAGTGAAATTGAAGTTATATATTATTTTATTTAAAAAAAATATAAATCAGTGATTCATCAGTGTACCGAGCATCATGGCTCCTCATCTGGGACTACACATTTTATACCTTCCATATACTGTATATCCATCTTTTACTACAGTACAAGTAAATATGTATTTATTTGCAATAAACTAATTTATCGTTGATAATAATACGCCACTAATTGAATGCCACCCCAAATTAGATTATTTAACACCAAAATAAATTATTTTCCACCAAATATATTTTTTGTAGCACCAATTCACATCCCCCAATATTGAATATCCCTCTCACAAAAAACAGTTATTCATCCCCCAAAAACAATTATTCGTCCCCCAAAAACAATTATCCATCCCCCAAAAACAATTTTTCTTCCCCCAAAAACAATTATTCATCCCCCAAAAACAATTATTCATCCCCCAAAAACAATTATTCTACCCCTAAAAACAATTATTGATTCCCCAAAAACAATTATTCGTCCCCCAAAAATAATTACTTGTCAACCAAAAAGAATTATTCCAGCACCAAATATTTATATTCTACGCTTTCGTCAGTTGCCATACTTCAGTTTCAGTATTCGTACCTAGAGGCCTATTGCCTTCAGAACAACGTATTCTGTCATTAGGTTTCGTACCGATGTACGCCTACCTACTGTACAGTAATTGGCCTACTTCAGTTTCAGTATTCGTACCTAGAGGCCTATTGCCTATCCATTATTGCCTATGGCCTATTACTTATTCTGTTATTATGTTTCAGTATTAAGGCAGTACTTTAAGTCTTTGTCTAACTTCCAGGAAGTGCAAGGCCTATTGCTGCAGTAGTATAGTATTTATTTTGGGGGATTATGTATTTATTTTGTGAAAAAATGTATTTGTTTTGGGGGAAAATGTATTTATTTTGGGCGAAAATGTATTTGTTTTGGGGGAAAATGTATTTGTTTTGGGTGAAAATGTATTTGTTTTGGGAAAATTTGTAATTATTTTGGGGGTTTTGTCATTTATTTTGGTGATAATAATTGGTTTTGGGGAGCATTTATTTATTGTGGTAATGAATAATTGGTTTTGGTGTTGAATAATTTTTTTTGGTTTTGAAAAATTTATTTTGGTGTTTGGATAATTTTATTTGGGGTGACTTTATTTTATTTGGTGTTGAATAATTTTTTTTGTGGTCACATTATTTAATTTGGTATAAAATATTTTTTTTTGGTGAAATTTTCATCAATTTTGGGATGACTTTAATTGGCAGCCATAATATATCAAACAAAGGCAGATACTCTTTTTCTTTTAGGAGTGTAACCGAGTTTGAAATGCTCCACGCTCATCTCAACCTCCCAGGGGCATTGCCTGCTGCGTTCTACTTCAGATCAGGTGATTACGATAAACAGATGGAGGGAGATCTTGTCAACCGTGGAATGCACGACGAAGCCGCGAAATTCCGTTCCACCACTGACGGGGAGAATAGTTTCGAGTATTTAAGCGAATTGAAAGCCAAAATATTAGCTACAAAAAACGATTGTTTGGATGTTCATGAATCGTACGATACGCCAGCCGTAGGTGCTAAAATGATGGCAGATACGTTGAACGAATACATCGAAACGACGTATCTGAAAGCACCGCTGGTTACCTTAGCAAAGGATGAGGTTTCTCTGTTACAACACCAGGCCTTCCTAGCCACACACGTGTCCATGTGTGAGGAATACATAGGGATGTCTGACCTCCTAAACAATCTTGTAGATGTGACAAATGTTAATGATAATGTTCTGGTTCTAGGAGAGCAAGGTAGTGGTAAGTCCGCCTTACTGTGCAACTGGATCAATTCAAATGTGAACATCAAAGAAACCTTCGTCATTTACCATTTTGTTGGATGTAGTAGTGATAGCGCTAATTCTAGAAATATCCTGGAACGCATATATTATGCTTGTCATCGCGAAATACAGGATATAAATCGGAAATCAATGTTAAAAATTTATAATGATTGTGATGAAGGAGAAAGTAACTTAAGCGTTGGTAGTGATAAGAAAATCGACAACATGAAGATAACAGATTTATTATCTGTTATAAACAATAAACTGAGCATTTTAACCCAGAGTTTTAACCACATAGTTATAGTTATTGATCAATTAAACATGATACAAACAGCAACTTCAAGTGACAAATTAGCAATACCCTTACATTGGCTTCCTAAAATCAACCTCAAAAAAATTTCGTTTTTAGTCTCAACAATTGCCGCTGATGCGGCAAACATTGAAGAGCTTAATAAACGGAATTATACTAAGGTATATACGGAGGAACTCAAGCTTAATTCAACAGTACAAATAATAAAGGCTTCGCTTAAAATACGAGGAAAAGAATTGAATGAAGAACAAATAAGGATTATTACATCTAATAAATCGACAACAAATGTAATGTTTTTATGTACATTGATTGAGGTCCTTTGCTCGCATGGAAAGTATGAAACTTTAGACGAGCGAATATCAGAGCTTGCAGGAATGACATCTGCATTACATATGTACACAGCTCTCATTGAATCCTTGGAGAATGACATTGTTGTTGACGAAGATATTGACACTGAGGTAATCCCCAATATATTATGTTATCTGTGTTTAGCCAAACATGGATTAACCGAACAAGAGATTAAATCTTGTGTATCAATTCCATCGCGTGTTTGGGTTTTGTTGCTTTCCGCTCTGCATCCGTTTGTTGTATTTTATGACAACGTCGTGTCCATAAAACATGAAGAATTCCGACAAGCAATTTACCATAAATATGTTGATAATAAGAACGTAGCAATTTACAGCGATAAATTGGCCAAGTATTTTCTGTCGATATACAATTCTGGTAGCAATCAATTAATGAATAAAACTAGAATATCATCAAGAATTATTCAAGAACTACCATATCTCCTTTTTAAGGCCGACATGAAATCCGACCTTTTGGAAGTCGTTTCAAATCTTAAATTCTTTTCCCATATATATAAGCAAGGTTACGCTTATGATGTATGGGAATATTTAAGAGCTTCACAATTTGATGGGAATGAGATTGGCGCTGCCTACGACAAAGCCATCGATGCCGAAATCGTTGATCATTCATTGGAGTCTGAGAATCTCAAAACATTTGAAATCCCGCGAAAACTGATAGAAACGATTTCAAACCTTGCCTCTTTCCTGGACGAATTTTCTGAGAAGAAAGTTGCCCTCTCTATGGCAAAACGTGCTAAAAGATTACTTGAAAACCATTTAAATGGATTAAGAGGAAGTTTCTCCCGCATTGAACTGATTAAGGGTGAACTATATTTGGCAGACTTGTACAATCACCAAGCAACGCTTGCATGCGATTTAGGACTTTACAGCGAATCTGAAGAATTGCACTCCAAGGCAATGGAACTGAAAATGAACCTCAAAGAGGATACAGATGTAATAGCTGATATCAACAGTCGCATTGGGATCACATACAATGGACTGGGCCTTATAGAGAGCAAACTGCAGAACTACGACAAGGCTGAAGAACACCTTAGAAAAGCATTGGAATTTTATATTAAAGATAACAATCTGGAGCGTGTAGCTTCCAGCAGGTTTAATTTGAGTGAAACATTATTTCGTAAAAGGGAATATAATGAGGCGATCAACATGAATAATTTAGCTCTGGCGGTATATGAACAACTTAGTTTTGGCGAAATAAATTCAATGGTAGCATCGATTAAAGCGAATACTGCTAATTGCTTCAGAAAACTAAGTATGAATGAGAAGGCGAGATCTTTGTATAGTGAAGCCCTTTCTATTGAATTAAAACTTTTTGGAGAATTGCATCAATCAACATCAATTACCTATACATGTATTGGCAACCTTGAAATCGCCGAAAATAATTATTTAGAAGCGGAACATGCATTTAGAAAGAGTATGGAAGTTAACACGGAAATATTTGGCGAAGATCATTTAGACACGCTGTTTGCAATGGAAAATGTATCACTGGCAATGTTTCTTGCTGATAGAAAGGAGGAATGTTTTAGTCTATTCAATAAGGCAGGGGAAATTCTGCAAAAGAATAAATTAATGCAATATTCTAGTAAGAATTTAAATACAGCTGTAATAGGTTGGCTAGTTGGCAAACAACGCCATGGCGAGGCAATTGAAATTTGTCTGCGACTTATTGATGGCCAGCTCGCCGACTCAGAAGTTTATCGATTTATTGATGACTGCGACTGTAGATCGGTACCTCGAATATTAAGAACTGCGAAATATACAATCGATAGTGGACTAGTTCAATTTCCAAATAGCGAGAATTTGCTACTGCGGAAGTTGAATCACTTGATCAATGGATGGACTTCAATAGAAGAGTTCGTAGAGGCCTGTGGTAAAGCAGACATTGATATTACATTTTATGAAAGAATCATTGATATTGCATTGGAACATCATCATATTGAACCAGCTGAACGTCTATTGGATGAAATGTTACAACGATTTTTTAACACATCCGATTCTAAACGAAATCTATCGGAGATTCGGAAAAAGTTTCAAGAAAGGATTAATATATATAAAGAATTGCAGAATTAACAATGTTGCTCCATCGTTTTTCTTTACTTACCCAGCATATCCATTAACCGATAACACTGGAATGTTTTGGGGTTTGAACTCACGAAACTTCGATTCTTGGAAGACTGACACTCTAACCACTTGCGTAATCCAAAACAATACTACTGTAGGCCATATTAACTGAACTTTTTTATAATACAGTAAGAACACCAGGTACAGTGTTACCTTACTGTAGAGCTACTGTAATTATCCCAAGTAATAAACATACTGTAGTAGTTATGTATATTGTAATTTTCGTTTATAATGAATTTATTTGATTTTTGGTACAATATTGTAGTTATTCACGAAATTATACACCATGTCCTGGAATATAGTGTCGTTATATTCAGGTACATGCCCCCCCCCCCCCCCCCCCCCCAATGTTTCTACAAATATTAATGAGATTGCATGAAATTTGAAACAGAGATAGTTTCACCTCCCTCCTCCTCCGTGTGTGAGCCAGAATATCTTTAGCTACAAGTGTTTGAAAATGTGGGATAGTTGGAAATTAAGCACACAATCAAACACAACCAAACACACCCAAACACAATCAAACACAGTCCAAATGTTAACCAATTTTGTCAAACACAGTCCAAATCGGAAAGCCAAGGTAATTCTACGTCAGTTTGTATAAAAATTATTTTCAAAATGTCCGCACAATGCCACTATTATTGCCAATTTGTATCTCAACGCACAGCTGGACTGGTTGCTAGGCACTAGTGAGTGACGTTGGCCTTATATCCCTTGCACACTGTACTGTACAGCCTACTCGGTAGGGGTAGGCACTAGGCAGGTAGGCATATTGCAGTATTGCGATCACATACCGGCAGACCGGTGCCGGTGATGTAGTGAGGTACCGTACCAATAGTTAGTTCTTTAAATCATTGTATTTTATTCCGCTATTTGTTATGGTACCCGTAATCCTGTAGGCCTAATCTATTCTGTCTGTCTGTAGGGCTAGCTGGCTAGGCAGCTAGGGCTACTGCAGTACTGCAAATTTCGATTACCGCAAATTACTGGTCAGCCGGTATGTGATAGCAATACTGAAATATGCCTTGCCTACCTCTACCAGAGGCTGTACTGTACATCAGTGTACAGGGGATATCAGGCCAACGTCACTAGTGCCTAGCAACCAGTCCAGCTGTGCGTTGAGATACAAATTGGCAATAATAGTGGCATTGTGCGGACATTTTGAAAATAATTTTTATACAAACTGACGTAGAATTACCTTGGCTTTACGATTTGGACTGTGTTTGACAAAATTGGTTAACATTTGGACTGTGTTTGACTGTGTTTGGGTGTGTTTGGTTGTGTTTGATTGTGTGCTTAATTTCCAACTATCCGAAAATGTGTCTCCTGCGATATTTCACAGGTCACAGTACAATCATTCTTCAACTTTATTGTGATTTGATGGTACAATTGATAGCGCTTTTAGTAAATTATGTTCTTTCACTCTCAATTTTTATATATTTTGACTCTTTTGACTCTTTTCTGTTACTTAATAAACCATGCATAAATGAAGGCAAGATGTCCGGTCTGATACAATAAACGGGATTGCGCTAGTGTACCTGTCAACAAGGGCCGCTCACTGTATCTGTTTATTTACCCTTTTCCCTTCGATGCATTGATTTGCTCTATATTTCACTTTGTTCAATACGGTATTTGATTATCTATTGTATTTGACTGAGATACTATACCGGGAGGGTGTGACAACAAAGTATAACAAGCAAATGACTGACTAATTAATTATGTAAGGACTCAAGTCTGGTGATTGTGTTTCCCTTTAGGGGAAACGTATTGTGACAAGTCTTTGGTCTAATTATATTGATATTACTACAGTATTCAATTTGTGACAACTCTCAATCGTGATGTAATTAATAATAAGAGCTTTGCTTATAATAATGGTCTGAAATATCGCCATATATTAATTATTTAGTAAGTCAGAGGTATGACAATATGCAGATCTGATACAATTGTCCAAATTATCACTGATACTTAGTTACAGCAACCCACCTGTTGTGGCGCGTGTAAAACCTCCTTGATCACGTAATATCGGCGATATATTAAGATAATAATTTGTAAGAAACAAATCAATATGGCACCGTAACTGGTCCTTTATCAATAAATATACAGTATTTTGGGTAAATTGGTAAAATAAGTAATTTTAAAGGCAGGATTTATAACTGCAGCAACACCGCTTCCATTCATTTAGCTACCAGGGTGTTAAAGTCAAGGCAGACGTTCAAATTCGTTCATAAAAATAATCTAATAAGTAAACAATTCAGTTATCAATATCAAACTAGAATTATACAGGGCGTACGTAGCCAATCATATAAAAAACATCTCAACTCGTGAACAAATCAAATTAAATGAATTAATTGGGTACCCTAAATAAGCAAACTATAGTGCTAAAGAATATATCTAATACATATAAAATGTCCCAGCTCATGAACAAATAAGCTAAATGAATTATTGGGGATACCCCTGGCATTACTATGGTATGTAGAAGCAAAAATTTGCCGATACCACTTACTTATTTTACGCGTAATGTAAAGTAGGAATATAAGTCGTATAAAGTAGAATAGACATAATAAAAAGTAACGTTTCGGTGGCCGGGAGCCATTACCAGGTACCGGAGGTGGAGAACCTTGCACTTGTGGCCCCTCAATGGCGGAAGGATGAAGTTCCAATGAGTCAGAAGGGGGTGCGACAGTTCGTACGGTCGATCCACCAGTAGATGTTCCCGGTTAAGGTTCGCTAACCACGATTGATGCGGGAACAGAATAGCGCAATAACTTTACATAGGCTAACGTGATCGCGCAATCCGCTGTAAATTCGCGGAGTAATGCAATCTGATGTATTTCAGAAGGGATATTTCGTCGTCCCTTTGGGTCGAGTCGAAAGATATTTGACTTTATTACATGGTCGAGATATTTCTGCAGGGGCTCGACTTCGGTATCGTCGAGGGGATTAACCAAGGATAGAAAATCCACGCTGCAGGCGGGATGCTCGGGTTTCGTTACACAATGTCATCCGAGCGAGTCGAAATCCGGGTGGTGCTGAGTCCCATAGCACGGGAAAGGAGAGGACGTCATTCGATGTAATTATCCCGAATTTAAGTCTTTGTTTGATCAGCTCGACCGGGATTAGCGATAATCCATTCATCAGTATCGTCGCATATAGGCTCTACGACGTGAGTTTACAACATCGGAGCATTCGCAAATAAATTGGGGATAGAGATGTCGGTGTCGAGAGGTATCGGTCGGGTTTGACTGTAAGCGACACCGAAAACGCTTTACAGACCCAGACGTGTGAATACGTGCTTAACTTTGGAACCCTTCCATTAAAGTTTGGACCGCGGGTTGGACCAAAGAAGCAAATTCGCGTTCGTCTTTCAATCATCCACGCCACGTCCGCACTTCGTCCACATGTCCATACGGGGCGACATACTCTGAGAGTGAGTTCGGTAGATTCACCCGTGAGATCAGCCGTCATCGTATCCATCATCTCCGCATGCTGTCCCGACAATCTCGTTTATCGGAAGAGGGTGTTTCAACATATCGAGGTGCGAGTTTGAGTATATGACTGCAACGGGGGTAGGCGGACGTCACCTCCCTACTCAAACAGCCACACACCGCGACACAGTCCCTGATCGATCCCTTAGCGGCGAGACTCGAGTTTGCAACTACCAGCGGTACCGAAGTATCGTGGCTACATGCTAAACTCTCATCAAGCCAGGGAGACGGGGGACTGGTCTGGAGCCAGATGTGTCTGCTACAATCCTCGATATCAATGAAAGGTTGGACAATTGTATACGCTTCACACGAACTCACAGGATATATTTATTATTCACACGTTTTAGCTAATTTAAAAGTCGTTTGCGTATTTTAATTTAATTTAAAGTCAAAATACGGTTCAAAAGACATATTTAATATTTACCAGAATGTCACTGTTTGTGTATCCAAGATAACAGGTTGAGTTTCTGTAATGCAAGCTGTACTAAAAGGTTGCATTCACAGTTATACGGACACCATTTGTGTTTTCAGAGAAACACGTTGTTTCGGTTTTTATTAATCCAAATTGTTCGGTGACATGTTGGTAAATGTAGAAATTAGAACGCTCAGCTCTCACACTTATTTCACACTAGTAACTACTGTAATAGTTATTTGATCATTTATGGTGATATTTAATTTGGTTGTATTAATTTTGGTTATTATTATTAATTGGTATTAAATACAAAATTTTGAAATTTTTTGCATATTTTTATGCTGGTAACGTCACACAAATCCGCTTCCACGATTGAGTATTGTAGTTAGTAATTAGTCACTTATTTTGAATTATTTAGGTTTTAAGTCAAATAATTTGTCGTTAATTTAAATTGTTGCATATGCAGCTGTTCATATACAACGTACAATTAACATAAGTAGGTTTTATTACTATGTTGTACACCATAGTCTAATACTAATACCTACGTTGTATTAAATGGCTATTAAATAATTACGTTACTCAATCGTAACCTTCTATAAGACGTTACTCAAAGTTTGTAGGTTAGACTACTTGGCCTAACTCGTCGTTGCCCGTAGTTACCAGAACGTTCCCTTGCCAGTTCTAATAAACAAGGACGGCCGGTTGGTCGATTGAAATAGTGTTTTGGTTTGAACGGTGGATGATAGTAGTCAATTCTTTTCTATGGAGGTGGAGTAGTTATAGCCCTACATAATTTATCCCATGAGCTATAATGGTTCATGGCGCGGACTATCAGTGGGGATAGACCTTCTTCAGTATTAGGTAAGTCTGATTGAGTTTGAAATAGGGGGGTCTCTGGGACAGCTTCAGTCCGGGAGTGAATACTCAAAATGGGGTCTGAGTTTGGGCTGTCCAATTTGTTTACATAGTTATTGGTTACTGCGTTAATGGGTTCTCCATATTCGTCCGTATTAAGTCGGGATGTCGGTTGATTGTTGTTGCTGGGTTTACTGGATTCACCGCAAAATTTTGAAAACTTTGTCCCAAAATCGGGTCCTCTCACCGCGAATTCCTCCGCTTCCTCAACATAACCGGGTTTAGGAGAATGGATTTAATTGGTCGATATGTTTTCTGAATGAATGTGATTGGTTGATATATTGTCACTAGACATTCTTTCGTTTAAAGTCTTTATCGATGGGCCAGTGCAGAACCAACCGATACTGGTTCTGCCAGCGTATGTGGTTAAAGGCAGAGGCGAACTAAGGGAATTTTTGTAAAATTTCCAGGGCCTCTGGCGCGTTCTGGCCGATTAATAATCGAACTCCAGGTCGATCGAGTTTATATCGCGGGATGTTATTACGTTTCACAAAGTCATCGTTGTCCCAGTTATACACAGGTGCTTGACTATCGGTAAAGTTCTTAATCGCAACCACCTTGATGTTGTTTAATTTACATATTTCATTTATATCACCGGGGTCAGATAAAGAAATCTTGTAATAACGAGTTTGTATAACTGATTGCCAGATTTGCATTACGCCGGATAGATTTAATTTCATTGGATGTCCGTCTGCCTTGCTAAATAACTCCTCTGCAAGGTCTTGATCAATGAAGGATCCAGAACATCCTGTATCCATCAGGGCGTTTACGATGACGCTACGGTTGTTACAGTGTAGTCGAACTTGCAAAACGGGGAATTCTCTAACACCGAGCGATTTTGGGTCAGAGGTCTTTAATGATATGTCATGTCACTGTTAATCGGCTGTTCTGGGCGCAATGGTGGCTCATACATGATGGCTGTACAGACCACTACATTGTTGCAACTTTCCTCGTCCATAGAGAACTCGTCCGTATAGAACTCCTGTTCGGAACTTCCCCTCATGTCATAAGGGGCATAATCGGTGAATTTAATCTTTATTTCCACATGGGGGTCTATATCCTTCTGATGCAATAGGTAGTGATGTTTTCCATTACACATTTGTAGGTGTCCCGTAAATAATCTATTGTGTCCGGCGCACAAGCACAGGAAACACACATGTAAAGCGGTTACAGTTTCTCTCCGTTTCTCCAAAGACCTTCGAATAAATTCTGGACAGTGCGGGAGCCTATGGGACTCTTTACTACATAATAAACAGCCGGCGTTATAGGTCGCTATTTTAATTATCGGTCTTAGTTGTTTCAGGCCTTTACGCTGCTGGTCGCTGCGTTTCTGGCTATCCGAGATATTATAGGAGCTTTCACTTCCTTCGGATCAAACTTAGGCTTAGGAGCTTAGGAGCTTAGGCTCACACACCAATAGAAAGCTACCCATGCAAGGATTCCAAATATGTAAAAACATTTGAATTTGGTTGGGAAATAGCTGAGATATGGGCATTCGAATGTTGTATGTTTTTGCTTCCCCTGTAGGCCATTTATTCTATGTAATAAATGTACCATATTCTAGAACATTTTGTTTATTCCATACGTAGCTGGGCAACAATTCAATACCTCTTTAATTATACTATTATGTAGCTATTAGCCTATCCACCATCGGCCTAGCAGCTCGATGGAGGTACATCTCTCGTGTGGTATCCGGGTCGACCCAGTTATTTGGTGACCTTGAAAATGAAGTTAGGAAGTGCTGCCTCGGCGCACTAACTGGTCAGCCATCCATCTTGACAGTGGAGCGGGAGTTGTTCTCCCTACCGGTCCGGTCAGGTGATCTGGCAGTTCCCCTTCCGAGTGACCTGGATGCACAATATGTGAACTCCAGGAGGCTGTGTCAGCCCTTCAATGAACACGATGATCCGGACTCGATTCGAGCAGCACAGCGCGAGATCATCAAGGTGAGCCGGAGTACTGACGCCCTGCAATTGGAGGGGAAGCTGAATGCGATTCGCAATCAACTCACGCCAAATCAAAAAACTCTCCAAGAAATCGTGTCAGAGAAAGGCGCCTCAGCGTGGTTGAACTCACGCCCCATCACCCTGCTCGACACGCATCTCAATAAAGAGGAGTTCAAGGATTCACTCTGTCTTCGCTATGGCTGGTTACCCCAGTCGCTCCCGGCTCGTTGCGCCTGTGGGACACGATTTTCCGTTAATCATGTCCTGTCGTGCCCCACTGGTGTTTATCCGTCAATCCGGCACAACGAGATCCGGGATTTCGTCGCATCAACCCTGGCCGAGGTCTCCCTCAGCAGTTCGAGAGGCGTTCAACAACAGAGGACCAGGAGGCGCGGCTGGACGTGGCGATGTCTGGGTTTTGGGGATCGAGATTCCAGAGAACCTTTTTGGACGTCTCGGTTTTCAATCCTCTCGCTCCAACCAATGCAGCAATGACACTAGAGGGCGCCCATCTCCATCACGAGGCGCGGGAGCGGGGTCGGTATGAAGAACGAGTCAGGGAAGTCGAGCTGGCGACCTTCACGCCACTGATCATGTCTGCTTTCGGGGGAATCTCACCAGCCACGGCGCAGTTCTTCAAACACCTTGCTGTTCTGTTGGCGGATAAGCGGGAGATCAGCTACACAGAGTGCGTTACCTGGATCCGACGACACATCAGTTTTCTGCTGGTTTGGGCCGCACACATGTGCCTGCGCGGGTCAAGGTCATCACGCCACCGGCCAGTTCATAACGCCAACCTGGGAGAAATCTCGGTATTACTACACCTTGGGTCACACCTGACAAATTTAATTATAAGCATGTTTTATAGTGTTTTATAATATTGTTATTATATATATTATTATATATTATTATATACCTACATTATTAATATACATTGTATATATATATATTATTATATTTCTATTTCTATTTCAAGTTTATTCATCGGGCAGAGCCCATAAAACATACTGTACAGATTATTTCTACCAAATTTAACAGAATAGCACAATTAATACCTAAATGCACAAGGATACATTGAATATTTGAGACCCCGACTGTAGAATACTAAATTAAATCGATATCCAAGGTACCGTATTTTCAATTTGAAAGCACAATATTATACAAAAAAAACAAAAAAAAGATACACTCAGGCACTGCCCAACCAATACCGAAAGAATAACAATTCCCATTACTGAATTAAAAATATTAAATATATATTATTATATATATATATATATATATATATATATATATATGTATACATTGTATATATATCTATTATTATATATATAATTAATATACATTGTAGAACAATATATAGTAGTACGTAGAGTATGTACAGTAGGCCTACTTCAGTAATCAGACAGGC